>JALXFT010004195.1:0-40001 GCA_023376895.1 Aspiorhynchus laticeps
GCAGATCCATAATTTCTAAGTTTATCTGGAATGATAAATGTCCCAGAATTAAACTTACCACAATACAACATCCTAATACATTTACATATATGCATTTAGCAGACGCTTTTATCCAAAGCGACTTACATTGCATTCAGGCTATACATTTTTTTAGCAGTATGTGTGTTCCCTGGGAATTGAACCCACAACTTTTTGCGCTGCTAACGCAATGCTCTACCACTGAGCCACAGGAACACAGGAGGACTGGCTGTACCAAATTTTGAATTATATTATTGGTCGTTCCAGCTTCAGGCTCTTCATAATTGGGTTGATCCTCAATCTACAGTTTCATGGCGAGTGATTGAAGCTGACAAGGTTAAACCAAATAGACTTCAAGATATTTTATTTACTGGCACCGGAAAAAAAGGGGATAATTATAAATTTGGTCCGGTTGTGGCTAACTCTATTAAAATCTGGAAAATTGTTGAACGTCGGATAGGTGGACCCTTCAAATTTTGTAACAGTACTCCTTTATGGCACAATTTTAATTTTGTATGTGAAAATCGTCCATTTGTCCAACCCTCTTGGTCTTCTTTAGTTGTAAACACGTGCGGTGATATATATGATAACCAGGGCCTCTGTTCATTTCAGATATTAAGAACCAAATTTTGTCTACCAGCATCCGCATATTTTGTCTTTCTTCAATTACGTTCTGCTCTCAAAGCGTATGGCATTCCGTGGGCATATTCTATTTCCTCTCATCCTATGCGGGACTGGATTGCACCATCTGCTGGTCGGCCATCTGTTTCCTTAATATATACTAAAATTATTGTTTGAATTACAAAACCTCTTTCTATTAAAACTATTTGGAATAGGGAATTATCTGATCTTAATTTATCTGTCGACTGGGAGAGAGTGTGGTCTAATCATCTAAAAATCTGGATCATCGTCTTATTCACTTCAAAGTCATTCATAGAGTATACATAACTCCTTACAAAAGATTTAAAATGAAACTACAGTCAAATTTGAACTGCCATATATGTAACACTACATCATCAGGCACTTTTCTGCATATGTTTTGGGAATGTCCTGTCGTCATCAGTCTATGGACACATGTAAACCTGGTTTTGTCATCATTACTGCGAATTGATTGGTCTGTTAACCCAAGTTTGTGTCTCCTTAATGATGATTCTGGTCTCTGTATTAATTCAATGCAAAAGAGAATGTTGATTGCTGGTTTTACAGCTGCGAAGAAGACAATAATCCAGAACTGGTTTACATGACACATGTGTAGAAAAACATATTGGATCCGTAGCCTCCTGCAAATAGTGTCATGTGAATGTACAATGGCGCGAGTTGGTGGGGCCAGGCCTTTGACCGTTGATGCTTGGCAGTGTTTTTTGATGGATATACGTGATTGTATAAAGGAGTGACTTTTGTGTATTTGTTGTCCTTCCCTCCCTTTTGATTGGACCTTGAGATGTTGAGTATGTGTCTGTTGTTTTGTTTTGTTTTGTTTTATTATATTTTGGATGTTATGTTGTGTTATGTGTGAAACAATAATAATAAAAAAAAACTATTGATAACAAAAAGAAAAAAACATTTTGAAATGAGCTAATTTTGTGCATTAAATTGTAAAACTTTCTCAGTTTAAACATTTGTTGTTATCTATGCTCTATTGTGAATAAAATATTGGCTCATGTGATTTGAACTTCTTTTAATTTCATTCAAATTTTAAGAAACATCCCAACATTTCCGGAATTTGGGTTGTATGAAGCAGCACTACGGTTTCCAACATTATGAATCAGCATATTAGAAGGATTTCTGAAGGATCATGTGACACTGAAGACTTGATTAATGATGCTGAAAATTCAGCTTCGATCACAGAAATACATTTTATTTTAAAGTATATTAAAATAGAAAACTGTTATTTTAAATTGCAATAATAATTTCTGTATTTTTTTGATCAAATACAGCAGAAGAATGAGCAGGAAAAAAAAACATTATGACATTATATGTCTTTAAAAAAACATTATAAATCTTACTGATCCCAAACGTTTTAGCGGCAGATATATATATATATATACAGTATATATATATATATGCTATTATGTAGCACACTGGTTCTTGTTTAAAGACCCAGATTTCACAAACCAGCACAATGAGAAATATGTGTAGTATACAAAGGTAAACAAAACAAACAAAAAAAAATATTTAAAAACCTGCATAGACCAGCAATTTTTTTGTTTGTATTTTTAGATTGTTTTATTAATACGTTATTTGCATTCAATTTTTCCCCCTTGCTGTTCACAACCCTACCAGAGCACACCTGTGACCCATTTTTGTGTCAAACCACTAATTAAACAGATGTTTTTTTTTTTGTTTTTTTTATCTAAAGTGATTTACAGTAGCCTATTTTTATTACAGTGACATCATTTATAAACAAGTACCTCAATCATTTCAGTTCGATTTTCTGAGATCATTATGGACACCTCAAAGACTGATTCTTTAGACCTTTCTTTTTCTTCTTGTTCAAACCATTTCTCATTCAAAAACAAAACCCACACACTTCCTATGTAAGATGGCTTAAAACAGACAAGAGGCAGTAGCAGGTACAAGCAGCTGGAGCGATAGGCATTGTCGGCTAAATCAGCCACCTCTCCAAATGACCCTAAACAAGTGTCCTTCTATTGATTTTCTCCCTGAAAAGATTTAATCAGATAGTTGGTGAGATTGGAAGAGGACAAAAAAAAAACTGTTTAACCCTATTGCTGTATCCTTCAGTTATCATTCAATCTCCTTTATCTTCACAGGAATTGTGGGAATCAAGAAGAAATATAAGAGTTAAACATGATTAGGTAAATAAAAGAAGTGTACATTTTCTGCAAAGAATGATTCCTTTCTATATTTTTTCAATAAAACATTTTAATATTTACAAAAATTACATTTGCATTATTTTAGATTTATTTATTTGTTTAGATTTGTTTTCATAATACCTAGCAGATCTCATAAAACCCTTTATATGATGTTAGGAAACATGCAATGGCCCTGAGTAATCACTGTATTTTAATAGTTAAATGTAAAATACAGAACCAACACCCCATCAGTGAAGTCAACCAGAGTCAGTGAAACAAAGATGCTCTCTTCTGTGCAATGACCATTATAACATAATACATGTCAAGCAGCAGGTCAAGACTGTAATCAGCATATAAATCAGCCAATTATACCAAGATGCTTTAATTTGTCACGTTCATTTAAACCGATATATAGAATGAGAGAGCAAGAGAGGGTGTTAAATTCTCAAAAGAGTTCTGACATGTGGTATATGTCATATATTAATCATCAAGAGCAATGCTTCTTTATAACTTGATATCTTGCATATGGTTAAATGTTACAGTTTAAGCCTGTCAAGGAAACTATTTCACACAACTGAACTGAGACTGTCTCTCTTTTTTATGCTCTTTTACTATTTTACTCCTAAATTGGAAAAAAAAGAAAGAAAGAAAAAAAATACTACTAATACTAATGCATTGGGGACCTAAATTGCTCTTTGATGTCAGCTTGAAATCATGGGTAATTTTACTACAACCTGTGCAGAAGTGAGCAAAAGGACATTTTTCACCAGTAAGTCAGATAAACAAGAGGATTCATGGAAAATTACATGCCAAGGGAATTTGTGTTTATAAATTGGTGGTGACTCAATGAGAATAATAGATACATTATTGATAAATTATGCCTTAAAATTAAGAGTAGTGTAATCCTACAGAAATAAAAACATATTGAATCTCTTCACCCTCTCCCCTCCATTTCAGCTGTAATGCATAAAATATTTTTCAGAACTGCAGACCCTTTGAGAGACTGGAAAGTAGGAGATAGAGAGACCTCAGGCATTTCCTATCATTATGGAGAAAATAGTTTTCTCCTTATCTGCAGGGCTAAAGCAATTATCGTACCACAGTTTCTCCTCTGGCCACATTATGTTCAAACAGTAACATTAAAAAATGCTCCCCTATACTGACCCCCCACCTCCTCTCCACCCCAAACACACAGCAACCAGACAGCATTCCTTACTTGTGTACCAAAGCGTGACCTCATAAGATGCCTCATGGGTGTCTCAGGCCACTTGTTTCATCTTGTATGCAGGAGACATAGGAGGCTGACAATTTGCCCTTGCTTACCCACTCAGGTCCAGAGTTCGCACAGGTGACTAATTGCTGAGGAAATATGGTAATTTAGAGAATGGTGATATCTCCATTGAGCACAGCTGTGTTTGCTGGAAAGTTCCTACATAGACGTGGATGTTTTTAAATATCTTCACAAAATCAGGACCACATTCATCAAATGGTTTTATTCTTGTTTTCATTATATATTATTTTAATTCAAGGCAAAATAATAATAAAAAAAACAAAATGTCATTATGGTTACACAGATGACACTAAAATAATACAATAAACATAAATTAAACAAAATACGTTGTAACATAAAACCTTAATATAACTGATGACAAACTATGATAAACTATGAAGAAACAAAATTATGCAATTTAAGTGCAATCAAATGTGAAGTCTCACTCAGTAAATTCTGTGCATATCACTTTACAGTTTTTTATTGTAAATTATAGGATGACTTGTTCTTTTTTACTTCCAAAAATGGTACATTTAACAGTATTTTACTGTAAACTTGGATTTTTTTTTATTGATTTTTTTTTTATCTATTAGATCTGTCTAGTTGGGTCTATTACAGTTTTTTTTTTTCCTGTTGTGTTTACTGGTGTTTTTATTATTATGATAATAAATTCAAATAATATGATAGCAGGCTGTTTTTGTACAGCTAAAATAACTGGAAAAGGTTGCGACTGGAAGCCTTGAACATTCAAGTTACAAATGTCCTGTTCTTACAGTATAAAATATGGTAACAGGTGGATACAGTATGTACACCAAGAGTGTTATATTTGACTGGTGTCATCTACAGTATATGCAGCAGGCATGAAATTCAGAGAAAGGCATGCCTGTCATTTTACTACATGTTCCATTAAACTGTAAAACTGCACCTTGGGGCCTAACATATCTATATAGGACAAGCATATATATATATATAGAGAGAGAGAGAGAGAGAGAGAGAGAGAAAAAAACAATTCTCTTCTAGTTTTTCTTGCGCACGTCTTGACCCTGTATCTCGCACAGATATAGTATATAGCAAAAGTTATATATATATAATAAAAAGCTCCTAAACTACTGCCCCCTGAGATAGTTTATAGTTAAATCCAGTGCAGAGATCAGTTATCACTTTCTGCATTTTGATTTGGCCTTTAATGTTAGCTTTAAGTTTTAAAGGACTGATAAACAGATTCGGGAAATGTGTAAAAGCAAGACACACTGTTTTTACCTCTCGTGATGAAGCACTTACTGTCTCCCTGTGGAAAGCTAAATAAGGGGTCTAAGGGGATTCCTGTCAGTTCAGAAGAGCAGCTTTTGAGACATCTGACATCTTGTGATGACATATTCTGTTCAGTTTTGCATCAACTTTCTCTTTGAACACTGAATGTTTCTCCTTATTGCATTCTGAAGGCTGAAGCCAGGTGAAATAGAGGCACAGAAGTGGTGCCAAATTTGATAACACTATGGCAGATGGCTCTGAGGGACCACCATGCCAGTTTTTTTTTTGTGGGACCCAGTGTGCAGAAAATCCTTTTTGTGTACAAAATGACACAGCACGTTGAACATCTGCTGAGAGCAAAAATGAAATAAATAAATAAATAAATAAAAAATAACATATGATGGCGATGCAGCAGGCCAAGTTAATATCTTATGAGCGTGTTATTTGTTGTCTCTGTGTTTGACATCTCACACATGAAGAGCTAATTCTTGATCAGTTTTCTCACGTTTAACTTTGTCAGATTCAGACTTATTTAAGTAAACGTAATTCTCCACTTCGCCAGCATGTTCTTCATCTGCCAGGGACTGGATCACTTGTATAAAGCAAGGCCTTGCTGAAAAGAAAGCACTTGCTGCCTTTGCTTTATCTTGAGAGCGCAGAGGGTTTACTAATTAGAGTGTCTTTTGGAGAGAGACGGTGAGCCGAAACAGAGGATTGCGATATGGCCCTTGACGAACGGCCTCATCGGGATTTTGATGATTACCCAGCTGCCTATTGGTTGCATGTCAGGCGGTATGCGAAATCAAAATGACGTTTAATTTGCAGTTACATGACTGATATTTTAATTATCCTCCCACATCTGTCACAGCTCTCTGGCATCTTTATGCTTCCCTGATAAAACAATAATGCACAGCCATTCCGGAGATGATTGTAATTTGGAGAGGGGCACACACCTCCTCCTGAAGTTAGAAAAAACAAAAAGAAAAAAGAAACATATTTTTCTTCCCTCCTTTTATCACCCTTCATCCTCATTCAAATAACATCATACAGAGTATATTTGCCCTTTGATGGCTTACCAATACAAATCTGTACTTAAATAGAAAATCTGCTTTGTTCCAATCCTTCTCTGAACCTAAGGGCCATATTTCAGAGCTGGTGGCAGATGGCACAAGTTGTGCTGACACTTTATTATGTAACATTTAGCAGCAGAGTCTGTACAAAGTAAGCAAGAGCAAATTAACTACATCAGTAAAGCCATCAAATGCAGCCCAGCCATCTCTATTATTAAAGATATATTGACATATTATTCTTTGAAGATATTGCACATTTGAAATATTTATTTCATCATAGACAACGACAACCCTTTATAATGATCTGGAATGCCAGGAATGTGCTTTTGATATAACACTTGTAAGAATAAAACATTCATCAAGTGGCTGGCTGTTCAAATGCATTTCTGAAGTTGCCCTGTCCTTCATTCATCAGAGCTAGAGAGCAGGACATGCTCATTCTCCATCTTGTGCATTTAATTCTTGAAAGATTGAAAATAAGTCTATTGCCTGTAACCCCCCCAATAACCAAAACTAGCAAGTACAAACCACCCAATATTTATACCATGGTTAATAAAAACCTAGAATCAGGCTATTAATTAACTATTTAAATCGCTCCTTCGGCGCTTTTATGAGCACTAGCTTGATGTACGAAACGAACGAACCAGTTATCAGCACAATATGATTGAAGCGCAGTTGTTTTAAAGGGGTCCTATTATGCTCTTTTACAAAATCTTGATTTTGTTTTGGGGGTGTACTAGAACATGCTCTCATGCTTGGTGGTTCGAAAATCGCATTATTTTTCTCATAATTTTCATTATTACAATACCTTTCTCTCCAGCCTGACACAAAGGACTCGATTAGTTCCGGGTTTGATGAAGGCCTGCCTTCCGAAAAACTAAATGCGTTGTGATTGGTTAGCTGTCCCAGTGCGTTGTGATTGGCGAACAGCTTAGACGCGTTTCAGTACTGACCCGCCCCTTGCCAGAACAGCAGGTTCATCAATATTGCTATATTAATTCAGACCTCGAGAATATTGAACAAGAGGATCATGCAGAACCTTTGCACGCACGGATATTGCAAGACATATTAAAGTGGTAATGTCATTGTTGTTGTTTTTTTTTTTTTTGGCTAAATCACGTTTTAGATAGGATGTCAACAACAGCTTAAAAATAACTGCATTTACTATGAACAGATAAGTGCAACGGTGATATGTATTATGTTTATTGTTCTTTAATTCTAACATTATAACATGAATTGCACTGAAACTGTTATACAGTTGAATTTATTTATACCATAGTCCCACAGACTTACACTATTTGTGGCCGCATATGCAAATGCATTCTCTGCCAGCAGGAGGCGCTGTTGTAGTGGGAAAGAGCTAAGTTTCCCTGGTAACGCTGTACACAAAGCTGCGCTCCGCTCACAAACGCTGCTTTGTTTCCCCTCGGCTGGGGGTATCACTATTCACGATTTTATCACGATTCGTTGTCATGTTGGTTTTTCTATTTTGCAAGCTGTTTCAAAATCCAAACTAATTTCCCTATTATAAAGACAAAGCCTTTCAAGGTGACAAAATATTAAAAAGTATGATATTTAGGCCAAAGTGGGTGAAGATAAAAAAATATTTGTCATTATTTTATCTTTGTTATAAAAAAAATAGAACAAAGATGCACATTACAAATACACACAATATACAAATACGATAAACTGTGTTTTATTTTCAGGTAGCTACAGTAGGTGTATTTAGCAGGAGCATTCAAGAAACTGAATCAACAAATATAAAAATAAAACACTATATAGATTGATTAAAGAAACTGATTTAAAGTTTTTCAGTCAAGAGTAGTTAGTGATTTTTCTCTTTGTGTTTTGTGTTTTATTAACATTAAAGGAATAATTCACCCAATAATTAAAATAGGCAGGTGTTTTATTTTTATACCTTCATTTACTCACTCAAAAGTTGTTTTAAACCTGAGTTTCCTTCTTCTGCTAAACAAAAATGCTATTTTGAAGAAGGTGGAAAACCAAGCAGTTGCTGGTCCACAGTGACTTCCATAGTATTTTTTTTTTCCCTGCTGTCAAAGTCAATGTGGACCAGCGACTGTTTGGTTACCCACATTCTTCAAAATATCTTCTTACTGATGTGAATGTATGTGGCGCTGTACAGTATATTGATACGGCAGCGCCAGAACTGCAGCTGATAGAATGTGTGCTGTAGCAAGATAACGATATTTCTTCAAAAGCAGATCGTGGAGACATTTTTTTTTATCGTCCACGTCCACGATATTGTTCATATCGCACAGACAGGACCACAAGGGCACTTTAGCGTCAGACCTCAAAGGGGCAGGGGCTCGGGGCTCGACTCCTGCGCTGTAAAATATACATTCTCAGGGAGGCAAGGTCCGTTACATCATAGACATATAAATACCTAGACGCCTCATTGGCCGCTTTGAGCCGTTGCTGCGATACGTCAACGCGTCCACCATGTTTGTGAGGGCAAGACTGCCTTAAAAACAAATGGAGGTAAACACGATAACGTTTACATTTATCAACCGATTTCAGTGGTTTGTGATCTACATGGAGTTAAAAATAACTCTGCCTCCAGTTATTTAGTTAGGCTTGGAAAATTATAAATTTTCTTAAGAAATTGTGAAAGCTCACACATACACTCATGTTGATTTGGTTGATTTTTTCGGTTAACAATTCTAATATTAATGTAGTATAACTGTGACATATACATGTAATGTCATTTTAATGTACATTAAATTAAATTAAGATGTTTCATTGCTTTTTCTGTCTTCAACCACAACATTTAGCTTTTATTATGCCTCAGGTCAGAACACAGCTCGTTCCCTTTGAAATACTGCGAATACAAATCAAAAAGTGACACACTGGTAGTCTGCGTTTTATTTTCATAGCACTCTATACAGATATAAACTCCACAGCAAACAATAACAAATGTAACTGATAATCGTTTATGGATCCAGTAAAACTTACAGTTACAGTAGTAAAATATTATGCACTGATACAGTGCACAGTACAAATATAGTAAAAGTGATATGTAATATTAAAAAGTATATTGTCAGTCCTCTGTCATGTGTGTCATGTGTTCCCGCCTCTTGTGTCCATATTTGGTTTGTTTCCTGTCCTTGTTTCATGTCATTATGAGTTAAGTATGTTCCAGCTGTGTTTATGTGATTTATGTGTTAATTACCCTGTGTATTTAGTTCCTGTCTTTTGAGTTTGATTTGGTCTGGTCTACTTGTGACTTCCCGGTGTATCCTGTCTCTCAGCCTTTTCTTGTCCTGCCTTGATGTTCATTAAATATTATTATTTGAGTTTACGTCCTCGTCTGCGTGTCCTTGTTCCTCCCTCGTGTGTGCACCGTGACATATATGTAGTACAAGTTGTAGTAAAGTGAATAATATAAAAAGCGAGTACAACAGCACAATAACATAAGTGATATAATAGGTTTATAATAGCACAATTTATATGTGTAATACCATAATAACATTAATTGGAGTAACAATAACAATGAATAACAATAGATGAATAATAGCAAGTAGAATATGTAATATCATGGGTGGAATAATACAGAATAGACAATAATGAAGATTATATTACGGGGCCGTTGAATGCTTGAATCTGATTGGCTGACGAACGTTCTATGGTGTGCAATTATTTTCAGGGAAACGCACGGCGAACGTAGTTCCAGGCACCGCATTACATGTCCATATCACTTCGCCAAATGATTTGCTTTATTTCAAAGGTCCTTACAGCCTAAAACAGCAAAATAACCAAAACCCACAACGACACTGGCCAAACAAATAAATATAGTAAACAAAAGGATACAATCGACGGATTATATCCATGTTTTTGCCACAAAATTACGCTTTTATTATGTACGGAAAGCACATAGCCTATCTCTCCCTCTCTCCCTCTCTCTCTCTCCCTCACAGACGCACAGTTAACATACGGGCTAATGTTGTTAGCGCTACTCTGACGATTTTATCAGTAACATAGTTTAACAACTTAAAAACTACATGACTTTCACAAGCGAGGTAACAACAACGGCACTGTGAAGAAAAAGAACTTTAAGTTTCACTGTAATAGAGACATTGCTGCCGAACACTTTTGAGAGAGGCACAGACTCACAGAGGTAACTAATCTCCTCTCTCTCTCTCTCTCTCTCTCTCTCTCTCTCTCTCTCTTTCATAACTTAGTTATTAACTGTATTAACTGCATTAGTCTGCTATCAACGGCTCAAGCCTCGTCACGGTTTAAAATGACGTTTTGGAATTAGCAAGGGAGGTGTTGGATGAGATGCGAAGAAATAATCCTACTCACAATAGCGATTTAAGTAGAAAAACCGGACGAATGCCTTGAAATATATAATCTGATCAATGTCTTGAGGTGTGGCAACCGTAGTATAAACGGAATAATTGACTTCGGACCGTTGAATTATTAGAAAAATAATGCACACCCGAGGTGTAATGGCCACTCCGCTTCGCGTCGTGTCCGCATCACCACCTCGGGTGTGCATTATTTTTCTAATAATTCAACGGCTCGTCGTCAATTATTCCTTACATAAATTAATAGTAAATTAAATAATCGTGAAAAGTGCAGTTTTATAATGGTATTTGTGTAATAATTATTAAACAAAGACACAACTAATGACAAGCCAGAAATTTCGGTCATGAATTCCAAATTGTGTTTAATTAATGAGCTCCTTGAGTATTTATATATTATATATATATTTTAATAAATATATATATAATATAATATATATATATATATTAATTGTGACGTCAAAACCTGACTAATAAAGACTAATTCTCCACTGCTTCCCTCAAGATTTTCCTATATTTTATAATGTTTTTTTTCAATAAATGAGTAAAATAATGTAAACATCTTGACAAAGCTTGACATTTTGCTCTACAATGCAAATTACACACACCCATGCAGAAAACACACATTTTGAAAAAGTCGTTTATTTTTGAATATATGTTACTACATAGGAATGTTTGGGGCGTGAGTGTGTGCAGTTTACGTTGTACAACAAAATGTCAAAGTATAGTTATGTTTAACACAGACCAGAATATTACATGCTCCCCCCAAAAAAACTTTCTATTAATCAAAATCAATAATCATTATTACAACATAAAGAGCAATAATCAACAATGATCTTGTCATGATATTGCAGCTTCACTCACTAATGAGTTCCTGTGTTTTTAATTTCTAGGCTATTTACATTATGCAGTTTTTGTGTAAATGCACATACAGTACATGATCAGCATTAAATAGTCATGGTAAAAATTTTAAATACAGTCTATAGTATTGTGATTGACTGAAGAAACTGGTTATATTTAAATATTTGACAAAAACGACAGAAACATTTAATAAGGTAATTATATTGTTATAAAAATTACCCTTACAAAGGTTAAAATGCTCCTGGAAGTCTGTTCCGGGAGAGAGTGGTTTGAATATGATCAGGGTCATTCTGGCCATTCATTCAGGGCTATTCTGGGTTTTAACTAGTACAAATATAGGCTGTGGAGGTTTAGTCTCTTGGAAATGCAGAGAACAGGCTTTATTCAGCTTTCCTTAAGGCTTGCGTTGTCCTGTTTGCAGTTGGCTAAAAAAGAAAAAATATATAATCAGTCCACAGTTTTATGATACGCTATGAAATCCTTATAATCTAGTGATGATAAACTTACTCTTTGTAAATGAGTAGTGAAATTAAAGAGAGATGCTTTAGCTCCAACTTAATAAGAATTAATTTAAACTTTGATTTCTTATAAAGTCTCAGCTTTCACAGCTTACTAGCGATATCGCTATTAATAGTCTGACACTGGTGGCTAATTAAGCTGTCAACATAATGCTAAAAATGACCAAACAACATCCAGAAACAACTGTTCAGTCTTACCTGTGAAAGATAATACCCCGAGATCTGTTTTTATTATTGTGCGACGGTTTGTAGATGCCCAAGCTGCCGACGAGTCAGGTATGTTTTCTTCTGTCCCGATGTGAGAGTTATGGAGAGTTGCCCGCACCAATATGGCGGCGACGTTGACATGCGGTCGAGCAGCCAATGAGGCGTCTAGGTATTTATTATGTCTATGCATTACATCATGACATAAACTTGACATGAGAGTAGCAACCAAAGAAGTGGAACTCCTGAAGAGGAATTTTTGATAGGTCTATGTTGCATTAATGGACAACAGCTGTAAGATGGCCCCTGATGGCATCATTAAGGACAGTATGATTGTATGGCAGACCCAAGGTCCCTTGCTTAGTTTGGACAAAGAAAAAAAAAAGATATTTGAACAAATTATTATTTTAAGTATATTTGATTTAATCTGAATTTAAATAACTCATCACTGGGGAGCCATTTGGACTAGCTGGTGATTCAAACACAAAATACTTTGTCTCTTTAGTTTAAAATCATAATTATATGGCTCCACTTTTTTTCTTATTTATTTAATTTTTTGCAAATACAAAGGTTTAAATAATTGGCAGTTGAAAAGATAAAGACAGACTTAGAAGGACTGAGAAATGTCATAAAACGGCTGGGTTAATATAGTGTGACTTGAGTGGGCTCATTTAAACATGTTAGCAGTTGAGGTTACTTGACTTTGCTGAAGACAGAGACAAGCACTCACATGATTAGCTGCTGTTCTTCAACAGCAGACAGATACGACAAGACAGGATGCAGCAGGGTATCGCACACTTTACATTAAATATGCACATGGCAAATGAGGTTTAATAAAGGAGCATTCATTGTCAAGTGGGTGATGAATGTATTAGAATAATAATCAGAATTCAACAGAGAGAGGGGCAGGTTTTATTTAACACCTTTTAGGTGGCCTGCTTACTTTGTTTGGGATCATTAGTTTAATCTCAGCAAGCATATGTATTCTTTTCATGTCCTCCTTGTGCTGTTTCAATATGTTTTAATGGGCTTAGATCAAACCCCTGCGATTTTTTTTAAAGAAGGGATCCTGAACATGCATCAAGTAAGGGCTATTTTGTACATTGCATGAACATAGATAGATAGATAGATAGATAGATAGATAGATAGATAGATAGATAGATAGATAACAAATAACAACCAATAGAACCAATAACAAATTGTGAAATGTGTGTGTGCTATATCCACCTCCTTATATGGTGTTGAATGCACTTAGCTTCCTGGCTTAATGCAAACAAAAGTTTGCCAGTGTTTCATGGTGAACTGGCAGAAGGAAAAACTTTGTCTTTTGGGGAAGATGCTGAGCATTGCAATTTTTTGCACTCAGCCTGGAAATCTCATATATCTTCTTTATTTTCCTATGTTCTCTGACAGCAAGTCCATACTAGAGGCATTCTTTATGGAAATATATAGGCAGAAAATGAGAAAAACTCACCAGATGGAAAGATTAATGTATGTTAGGGAGTGAAAAGAAGAAAGGTTTTTATTCCACAAATGCACAATGTCTTGCTAAGTAACCTGCTCTGAGATTAAACCATAGTACAGTGAAGCCCTGCAATTGTCTTGAAAAATTTCTCAGCTAAACTCAATCATTTTTGCCTAGACTTGTCCCATATGAGACCAACGGAAAGAAATCCATGTACAAATAAACATGCACAGATATTTGTAAATAGACTATTGGATGTTTTTGTATGCTGTTACTAACGTAAAAAAAAGATTGTAGAATTTCCTTTAAGTTAGTTACAAAAGAAAAGAAAAATACTGTTTTGTGTCTGTGTTTGCATTCTTCTTACCAGCAAGTAGATAAATGACACAATTCCATCTCAGTACACAGAATGAATAGAGTAATATCATAACCTGAGACTCAGCAACATGTCTCTGGCTGCACAGAGCTCTTTGCTCTGTCCGCATGATCTGTTGAACAAACCGGCCCGTCTGAGCACGGGCGAGGAGACGGCCCCTCTCTGTGATGAATCTGGCCAGTTTCTCAGTGAATCATAGGAAGCAGATTGGCCCTGCCAGCCTCCATACAGGCAGAGATATTTCAGCCTCCTATCATCACTGTAGCACCAGCAGATGTTTGAGCCCCTTTGCCCCATTCATCCATCTGCCCACTGCTTACATTTCTCTCTTTGTCAACCTCAGATGCTTCCTTTTCCTCATCGTGAGTGTTAAGAGGTACAGGTGTATACTGTGCCATTTCTCAAAAAAAAAAATTGTAATCAAATTTTAATGTATACGCAGAGAACTGTAATTAAAATATGTAAAATTATTTGTCTTCTGATTATTTTTTTAGACCAAATTCACAGCAAATCTTTTTTTTTATGTTTGGTTTTCCTCCATCATCAATTTCGAATGAATGCCCAGCGCTCTCTCCACCCTCAATACCACGACTGAGGTGAGACCCTTGAGCAAGGCACCAAACCCCCAACTGCTCGCCGGGCGCCACAGCATAAATGGCTGCCCACTGCTCCATGTGTGTTCCGAATTCCAAATTCCAAATTCCACACGTCATGTCCTTTCCTTTTCTTGTTTATATGATTTTGATTAAACAGTTTAATTAAATGTATATTAACTGTTGGGCTAACCATTGGGCTTTTCACACTACACTTAACCCCGCTTTTAAGCCGAGATAGAGGAATGTTTTACACTTGTAATTTAGAAACAGGGATTAGGAGTTTTGTTCCTTGGGTTATAAAACCCTGCTCCGTGACACCCGATCTTGTGGCTCATATTTATGTGCTTTGGACACTTATGAAAACGACACACATTGTATAAACAGTAATTTCAGTGTTTGAGGGGAAAAATTTATTTACATTATTCTATTTAGTGAAAATTAAATTTCAGTAATCTTATTTTAGTTGAAAAGATCGAAAATGAAGTAAAGACAAAAACCCAGGTTTAGGAATGTGCAGTGTGAAACGTCAGTTTATGAATACCCAGGATTCCTTTTACCCGGGGTTAAGAAGGACCCAGGGATAACTATGTGAAAAGCCATAATACTAGCTAATTATGTGCCAATAAATTACTATCAGTACTGAATAATAATTATGACCATAAGTTACCATCAATAACAAATATGTTTTAAATATATGTGTCCATGCTTTGTAATGTCAAAAAAAAAGCTTGTTCTTCATACAAGAACTTAAGTATTACTCAGATTTGGAAATTCACTCTGAGGGGGGAATAAAGCCCTACAAAGAGCCACAATTTTGCACACAGCACAGACACTCTGAACTTCTAAAAAAACAGCGTACAAAGGGCCTTTCTCTTTATATAGAGTAGAGGCTCAGTAGAGGCTCCAGCCAGGCTTTTGGTGAACACATAAATTGGCCCGCCACATCATTACTTCATCCTATTTTTTTTGCATTTATATTCAAGTAGATTATGTTGAGAACTTCTTGAAATATATGTACTCGACCCATTGTTTAACAGCCTGCGAGCAGAAAAAGCACATTCTGTGTTATTTGGTGGAAAAGGAGAGGCAACTAATTGGATATGCCAACTCCAATGAGTTCAAAGAAGTGTTAATTACTCTGATATAAACAAGATTATGAAGTCCTGCTGAGAGCCACCATCCCTATCACTCAAAGCACAGCTTCTTTCTTCCTCTGAGGACAGATATAAAGGACTAAGGAGCATGGAGGAGAGATGGAATGAGGGCAGAGAGAGAGCGTAAATTAGGCAATAAAAGAACAAAGTTTTTACACACAAGGGTGTGGAATGAGACCAGGCTGCAGTTTGAGTCCAACTCTGTTCAGCTTATGCATTCAAGAGTTAGAAGTGCTTCTGGAACAATCAGCAATTATGCAGTGAAATTTCCCACTATGCTTCTATAATGCACTATTCACTATAATTCTGCCCTATAACATACTCTACTCTTTGACTACCTTACAAATCAGAGCATCAGGAAGATTTTGTCTAGCAGTGATCCTGGACTAGCTTTGAGCTACAGGAAAATTCACAGACATTCCAGCCACAATTTTGTGTCACAATATACATATTGTACCATTATTAAAAACAACAACATCAAAACAAACAAACAAAAAACAGACCAGAAAATAACCCTAAACAGAAAATGAGACCTGGTAGAATATTTCTACATGGTCAGAAATATAAAGCATAGAGAGATGATATACAAGCTAACTGATCACAGTAGAAAGCGGTAGAAACAGACAAAAAGCGCTTCAAAAGAAAGCCTGTGCTCATGTGACACATAGGTTCAGACACAGGCTTGCTTTCTGCTTCACTGTAATAAGTTTAGGAATATAGGAGACAGAAATACAAAAAAAAAAACCTTAATTTTCCAAAACTGTCAGAAAAAGATCAAATGTAGGTGTTACTGGGGGAGGACAGTCAAGCATCTGTTGCAGCAAAACTCATATTTGAGCTGCACACCCTCAGAATCTACTGCTGCTTTGATCATCATATGCAAGAGTTGTCTGTATATGGATGTGTTATTGTTTTAATGGATTTATTTTTTTATTTACATTTTATTTTATATATTTATTTTATTTCATTTCATTTTATGTCATTTTGTTACTGCTTAAATAAAAGGGTAAGGTGATTTCACTGATTTTCAACCAGCTTTGCATTATTGCAGTATAAGTAAATGAACATAGGACAGTAAGGCAAGGCAAGGCAAGGCAAGTTTATTTATATAGCACATTTCATACACAGTGGTAATTCAAAGTGCTTTACATAAAAGAAAGTGAAATAGTCATTCACAGCAATAAAAACAAGGAATTAAAAATAATAAAAACAAGGAATTTTAAAAAGTTATAGAAATTGATTTAAAATGAAATTTAAAACAGTTAAATAGAATATGATTATACATAAAATACAGTGCAGTCAGTTCGGACGTAGCACAGTGTTCATTCAACAAATGCACAATAAACAGTGTTATTGAGACTGGATTTAAATGTGCCTAATGTTTTAGCACATCTGATCTCTTCTGGAAGCTGGTTCCAACTGCGGGCGGCATAATAGCTAAAAGCGGACTCCCCTTGTTTTGTGTGAACCCTTGGTATTTCTAACTGACTCGATCCTAATGATCTGAGTAGGTCTGTCTTTTATATTCAGTGAGCATATCTGCAATGTATTTAGGTCCTAGGCCATTGAGTGACTTATAAACGAGTAAAAGTACTTTAAAATCAATCCTAAATGTAACTGGAAGCCAGTGTAAGGACCTGAGGTGTGATATGCTCAGATTTTCTGGTTCTAGTCAGAATCCTGGCAGCAGCATTCTGGATGAGCTGCAGCTGTCTAATGGTCTTCTTTGGAAGGCCGTGAGGAGACCATTACAATAATCCACCCTGCTGGTGATAAAGGCATGAACAAGTTTCTCCAAGTCGTGACTGGAAACAAAACATCTAATTCTTGCAATGTTTTTGAGATGATAGTATGCTGATTTAGTTACTGCTTTGACATGACTACTAAAACTAAGGTCTGTCTCCAGAATCACCCCAAGATTTCTGACTTGATTTTTAGTTGTTTGACCCCTAGAGTCAAGGTATGCATTCACCTTGAGAACATCATCTTTGTTTCCAAATGCAATGACTTCAGTTTTCTCCTTGTTTAGCTGAAGAAAGTTTTGGCACATCCAACTGTTAATTTCATCAATGCATTGGCAGAGGGAGTCAATGGGGCTATAGTCATTTGGAGATAAGGCCAGGTAGATCTGGGTATCATCAGCATAGCTGTGATAGGCAATTTGGTTTTTCCTCATTATCTGACTTAGTGGGAGCATTCATAGCTAAACAGGGGTGCAAAATTGAGCCTTGTGGGACTCCGCATGTCATGGACGTCCACTTAGACTTATGCTCTCCTATACTCACATAATAACCTCTCCCTTCTAAGTATGACCTGAACCATTTAAGTGCCAACCCAGAAATCCCGACCCAGTTTTCCAGTCTCTCTAGAAGTATGTTATGATCGACCGTGTCAAACGCAGCACTAAGATCTAGCAGTACCAGCACTGATATTTTGCCAGAATCAGAATTAAAGCGAATATCATTTATTATCTTAATGAGTGCTGTCTCTGTGCTGTGATGCACACGGAAACCAGATTGAAAATTATCCAGGTATTCATTTGACTTTAAGTAGTTGTTTAGCTGATTAAAAACTATCTTTTCAATAATCTTACCTATGAAAGGAAGATTTGATATTGGTCTATAGTTGCTCAACATGGTGCTATCAAGATTGCGCTTTTTCAGAAGGGGCTTAACAACTGCAGTTTTCAGGGAGTTTGGAAACGTCCCAGAAAGAAGTGAGGTGTTCACCACTTCTAAGAGATCTACTTCCAAACTGTTAAGCACACTTTTGAAAAAAGATGTAGGAAGTGTGTCGAGATAGCAGGTTGACGATTTAAGATGCTGTACTATTTCTTCCAAAATTTTGCTATCAATTGTTTCAAAAACAGACATAGTCACTTCTTTTTGAGATTGCGGTCGAATCTGTGTGACCTCTGTATTACAGGAAGATGTGCCAATCTCCTTTCTGATATTACTGATCTTCTCTGAAAAGAAGGAAGCAAACTCATTGCATTTGCTGTCGGAGAGCATTTCACTAGGAATCTGACTTGGGGGTTTGTCAGTCTCTCAACAGTAGCAAAAAGAGTACGAGTGTTGTTTAAGTTACTGTTTATAAGGTTTGAGAAGAAGGTCTGTCTAGCTGTGGCTAGTTCCAAATTGAAAGCATGAAGGTTGTCTTTATAGATGCTATAGTGAATTTCAAGTTTCGTCTTCCGCCACTTCCGCTCAAGTGAAGTGGGTGGAGGGGTTGGGATCTTGAAAGGTTCGCGAGTCGAGACTCGAACTTGGGATGCCTGAAGCGCAACAGCGCTACATGTTGGTGCGCTGTCCACCTATCACCAGGGCCGGATTATCCAATGGGCATTATGGGCACGGGTCCCAGGGGCCCATGCGCACTTGGGGCCCGGGGCAAAAAAAAAAAATTGTATTGTCTTTACGTTAAGTGCAAATAGCGCGCTTATTGGCAAACGCTTACAGTAACTCAACCCACTGCCTGGTTGTCACTCAAGAATAATAAAAAGACACTTAGTACAAACGGCTTCAGTAGTGTAGGGGGCAGAGTGTCAGGCTGACAAAATCTTTTGATACAATCGACGCTGGTTCGAATCCGCATTTAGCCGAGCTGTGGAGATGTGTACAATTCCTTTCTTTACATGAAACATGAGCAAAACAAACTTTTGTGTAAATCGTTCATAAAGCCGTTCTGACGTAGACTAAACTTTGGAATTCATGAAAATGTTCTATTTTAAAAATGTTAACATGTTAAATGTTAAAAGTAATTACTTGGTACAAAATAAATGTACACCTGCTCCTTGTGTAAATATGGGCGTAAAACCTTCTGTGTTCATTTTTGGCAAACTGATGGCATTGCCATATTTTATAAGTTTATAACTTATTGATATTAGAAGTTATTATTATTAATATACTGCCGTTGATATTCTAGGGATGGGCAACTGGCGGCCAACAGTATTGTAGTTCGGCCCGCTGGATCTGGGATTGGATGATCAATTTTAAAACATTTGAAATGTAAGTAACGTAAAGATTGCTTTAACTTAACTATCTCCAACCAGGAGAGGTTGCTAGTTTCCAACCGCTTACCGTATTAATTACATCGTTGTAGGACAGGCACTCTAACTTAAACATTCACTAACATTAGCAAATAATAAATTAAAAACTGACCATGAAAACAATATTTTCCAGTCAAGATGGTAAACAGATTAACTTTTTACCAAGTTCAAGGGGATACCTATATGTTTGTATCGTTTGAAAATCTGTATTTTTTTTAAATCGCCATCACACAGCTGAGCACAAACTACGGGGACGCCAGAGTTGCACTTTCCTCAAGGGTAAAATTCAGTCAACAAAACCTTTTTTTTTTTTTTTGCCAAATGCATGACAGAAATGTTTGCACTGAACTATGTTTTTAGGGTTTCAAATGGTCTTTAAAAGGTCTTCAGTTTAATTGTTTAAATTTAAGGCGATGAAAAGTCTTAAATGGTACAAAAAGTCTTAATTATAAGAGGTCCTAAATTTGGTAATGAAGAGACAAGAATTGCCATATAGATTAATATGACGATTAAACTTTAAAAGGCTACGATTTCACTGAATAAATATGAGCGTTGCATGTTTCAAAGTCAGGCAGCAGGGAGTCAGGCAGTCTTGTATTCTGCGGTTACCGGGAAACCGCTATATTCTGCCATTCCGAAAGCGAAACATTATATTTGTAAATGTGAAACCGGACCCCGGGGATCGTCAAGAAGCTAATGCATTATAAAAATATAATACATATGATGTTATTTAATTTCATAATTGATTGATAATAATTGTTTAAATGAAAATAATAATTGATAAGTATACCTTTGACTCATCCCTTTCTTAAAAAAAATCTAAAGGCTGAAATGTAAAGTGCATGTCTTAAAAAGGTCTTAAATTTAATTTTACAAATCCTGCAGATACCCAGTTATATTATGGTGCCATTAGGATTTTTTTTTTTTGAATAAGCCCTTTTTAACTGTCCTCGGTTGTTTTGCCACTAATAAAAAATAGGACCCCTGTACATTTGTTTGTTGCAAATTTACAGACAATGCAATTTAGATGTTTACATTGGCTTGTTGGGGTAATATTGCTGTTATTTGACAACAAAGTTTCCCTTCTGAACTAGAATAATAAAATCTTTAAAAACAAATGACATTAATTATACTTGAATTTCCTTCAATAAAAAGGAAATTGAGTAAAACGGTGTAAAAGGTGTGTGGACATGGATTAGTAATCTGGCCCCTTGGTATAAAGGAGAAAAAATGCTGGTCCTCGTGACTATCAAAGCTGCCCATCCCTGCTATAACCTGTCAGTGTAAATCCTGTATAAGATAGAGGTGTTTCCAATAAATAGTACACTATATTTTAAAACCTTGATTGTGCACATGTGTGTGTAGGGGGCCCGACAAGACATTGTGCCCAGGGGGCTCTGAATTCTCAATCCGGGCCTGCCTATCACCACCGTTTTTTCATGTAGAACAGATTTTCTTTTTAAATAATCCTGTTTCCACTGCATAGACAGCATTTTTTTATTAAAACCCCATCAATTACTCCGTTAGCATGTATTGAGAAAAGCTAGAGGGCAGCTAGTCACTGGGATGCACAAGTGCAAGAAAAAGGCCAAGAGGACCAAATCTGAAATGAAGCAAATCCTGGTGAATAAACCCATAGCAGGGGTGGCTGCTTGAAGCATAAAATGTTAAATAGATAGATAGATATTCTAATTATATATATATATTCACTAGGGGAGTGGCCCGGAGGGTGACCTGGGTCACTGTTTTCTGTCTTTCTGCTTTTGCCCGGAGGATGACTCAGCTGCCGTTTGCTGTTGCCTGACAGGATTAATGAAGCTCTTCACAGCCCAACCCGTAGATCAGCCGCTGCTTGTGAGAGCACAAAAGCTCCTGGCACACAAGGAGGAAGAAAAGAGAGACTTTCATTAGAGTTTATTATTCTCTAGTCCCCCACGTCAACCTCGCTCCCCAGCTCCGCTCCAGAGTGAAGAGTCATTTAGGCTCCATTCTTGGCACTCGGTGCACATGCGGGTACAGCGCGTGGTGCCACATGTGGAGGATGCTTTAGATGGGCTTGTAAAGCTCCAGCTGCAGGCAACACTGCACCATAGTATGAAAGCAGAGATCAATTTCCCCTAATGATACGACCATTTCTATGTGATGTCTCATTTCCACCTATTCACTCTCATGCTCATAGAAAAAGGGGAGGGGGGAGGACAATAGGGCATCTTTCTCAATTTCTCAGTTCTCGCCTTTTAAAGCTCACTATCAGAATAAACAGCCACTTTCACAGTGAATCAGCTTGTTTAAAAGACACTGCAGATAAATCGAATGGATCTGGCTTTTTAATATTTTAATCTAATAAGAAATGTTTTTCTGTAAGAATAATTTATAAATAATAACTTTTCCCAAGGCTATGTGAAGGTAATTTCGGATGTTTTGACTGAGATCAGAGAGTTATGCATGTCAAGAAATTTGATGCACTGATAAATCAGTTACTGCTATGGTTGGTTTAATGCCTTTAACAAGGACATGCTTGTAAAAATGTCTGTTAGTACACCCTACGGGTTAATCTTAAAAGCATCAATAAAAATAAAACTGCATATGAATAATGCCAAATGATCTTTATTGAAGCTCAGGCTATTTTTCATGAGCATGAAGCATACTATTTTGGTAGCTAAATTATTCTAAAATGTGCATGAAAATTGAAGTTCTGCCAATAAATAAAGACAGATTAGGCAACAGTAATTCTGAAATAAGGTTAAAAAAGCATCACTTGTGATTATGACACTTTTGGTTCACTAAAAAATAAAAACACACTGTCATGAAGATGAAACAGATTAATAAACAGACTGAATGATATTAGAGGAAAAGATGCATTAGCAGCCATTCTTAATAAAGAAAATAAAAACTCATTACTATGTTAAGTTATTCAAAACAAGTTCAAATGAATTACGGGAAGCCTAATAAATCTTTCATCGTAATCTGATCACCCCTGAGACAAATGGAGGATTATAACATTAATGTGACACATCAGATAATAGGAGAGCAAATCAGAGAAAATTTTAAGCTAATTGTCTTGGTTTTATTCTTCCACCCTCACAGAGTCACATACTCTCTTCAAAGATAACGTATGCAGCATCTGAATCATTGCATGCTTCCTCCGTAGGCTTTGAAGTGCTCAATTCAAACTATGAAAAAATGATCAACATATCAACAGCATTGTGATACGAGTGCAGAATGCAATATTTTGGTCTTTGTCCAGCACGTCATCCCTTTCATTCTGTTGCATCAGAAGAAAATAACTAATTTCAATCAAACAAGCCTTTGTTACCACACTAAGAATTAAATCTGAAGTCATTTGTCAAGACAAAACAGAATCACCTGATTCTCCTATTAAACTGATTTATATTGTCCCCACAGGGAAGTTGTGCATTATGCAGTCAAGTTGTACAAGCAGATGTGCATCTTAAACTAGTGGAATCCAATTGAGACCGGTTAAAAAAAAAACAATACAAAATTAAGCGACTGAATAAACAATATGTGTTGCAATACTTCAGTCTCTGAAATACACTCATTAAAAACATGAGTTTGTGTTTCATACAGGGATCTCAACCAACCCAGAGTGACTGATGAACCCTCCTGAGCTGAATTTGAGAAATTTGCCATTCAGAGCGAATTCTTGCCCAGAAATTAGCCCAATAAAGAGATTGCTCTTGGATGCTAAACACGTATGTTGGAGCCAGGGTTCTCCATGATTTTCAGCTGATACACAATGGTTCCCTGACAACCCCTGGGATATCATCATTCTATCAGTCAGGCCTGAATGTCCGCCAAGCTACTGGCAGCAGGACCTGGCAAGAGCTGAGGGCTCCAGGACGACTGAGCAGGTTGCATGTCATAAGTGGCGGATGCTCCAGAGGAAAGCAGAGTGGATGGCAATCCGGTGCATTAAATGTATTAAAATACCCAGACCTCGCCAGAAAATGAAATCAATGAATGTGCAGCGCAGCTACCCAGACACATTCAGAGAAAAGGTCGGCAATGACTGGCTAATAGAAGCAGTATTAGTACTGCAATAATAAAATGCAAACCTGAATCTGGAATTTGTTAGGTTAAAATGCTCCAACTAAAGCATATGCTGTGTGCCTGTGTCAAGTGGCATAAATATGAATTTACGGTTTCACCTCAAATGTTGTCTGAAGCTCTGTGCAGCCCAGCTAAGGAGCATATCGACTCTATTAACCTATAGACATGTCCAATGTCTTTCTCAGACCTGCGAGACATTCAAATGGAAATGCACCACAGAGAAAAGCTACTCTATATGGTAATATAGCCCTGAAACATCTATTCAAATAATATCTGGATGAGAGGAACGCTACTGTTTACCTGTCATTGTGTTGCTTCACAAGAGCACATTACTACAGTATACAGCAATTCACTTTATCTGGAAACTCAGTTTCTAAAGCATAAATTGTAGTAAAATAGTCAGTACCTTCACTTCATATGAACATTGTGGTTTATCAGTTCATCTCTGAAGTGAGAAGCTTACAGAGTGAAAGGAGGAAATTAAGTATACCATCTCTCTATAGCCACATCAAAACTTCTCTACATAGCTGGTTATTATTCAATGAAATGTGAGAATGCCAGACATGTTGGCCAGTTTTTACAATCGTAATCGCCGCTGCTCATGTTGGCACATTTTCAGCACTTCCCCCTGGGCACAGTGGATGTACTTTTTGAACCACCAGCACCACATGATCCATCTTGATTAATGGACAAGCTATTATATTTTACAGACTAGAAGTATTATTGGTAGCTTAAATCAACTGTTCACTGTAACTAAGAATGTTGGTCCTGTCATGTTTAAAATACATAATTATTCCACGTGGTATTGCAACTATTATTCTTATTGCTGAAAACGCACCCGCATGGAGCACAGACTGTAAGTAAATCAAATTGATTTGTGTTTTAATGGGCAATTTAAAATGTATTTATTCCCTACAAATGTATCTGCGAAACGTAACATTCTGTTTTGGCTCATTTGCAGGGGCGGATTTAGAGAATTGGGGGCCCCAGGCAAATATAGGAATGAGGCCCTATACATTTGCACAAATTTACCTAGATCAACCTTGAAGTTTCTTTTTTGTCATGATGCTTGCTGCTGCAGAATGGTGCGCCATTGTGTCCAATGTTTCTACATTTTGCATGTTATAATGGGATTCTTTCATTTACATTTATTCATTTAGCAGACACTTTTATTCTTTCATGTTGTAGACCACGAAATAGCAATTGGTTTACCGTTGAGATACAAGTTTTAACAAAAAAGCACATTCAACTCGGACAGGCAAACGGTTGTCGTGGTAATAAACACCGTAAACAGCAACCGTTCGCGTGTCCGCGCTTAATGCGCATCTCGTATATGAAAAGCATTTTAGGGGGCCCAAGGCAGTCGCCTAATGGGTAAGTCCGCCCCTGCTCATTTGCAGTGGTTCTCTCAAAAGAGATAAAACTGCACAAGGTGACATTTCTGAATTAACAGTTCTTCAACTGCTGCTGAACCACATGGATGCATCGGAGGAGTAAATGTTAATGTACACTGTAAAAAGATTGCTGTAAATTTTACAGTAAAATACTGTTCACATTACAGAAATCGGTTACAGTGTATAGTTAAACTGTTTTAACTCTTGTATTTAAAAATCACGATCCTTATGATTTTGTATAATTTTTAGGTGATGCATCACCTTCTGGTAACATACAGCCCTTTAGACCTTGCATATTTTTTTTCTTTCCACTGCCCTGCATTTCATGTTTTTACCTGCAGAAACAGACATTGTGTGAACGGCTCTTTAAGAGTGATTAAAAAAATGTCAATGACAACATAACATTTGTGAAGGTTTTATTTAGTTCACAACTCTGTAAGCACATAATAGAGCTGTTTATGCACAAATCATTAAGAATAGAGCATTTTTAATACGTCCATATTTCACATTTGCTATTCTTATAAGATTCCACTGAAACCTAGCCACAATCATACAGTTGTCACATTTACCACTGACTATGACAACAGAAGAGTGCATAATCAATGTGTCATTGCTTGTGTCAGGTACATTGCACATTTTTTGTTCACCTACAACCATCACCTACCTGACATTCTGCCGTTCAAAAATTGCACCCTCTGCCTTTATCACTTCAACACTTATCACTTAGCATAGCAGAGATCTTATTTGTATTTGTAAACCAATGCATAATGTGCACAAAACTAAACGACCCATGTGATTAAGTAAAACACAGAGATGTGTATATTGAGACTGAATAAATAGAGCTGAGTGAGGTTTCCATCAGATAAAATACACTTTATTACTTACAATTAACCTTTGCTACCCATCAAGTCAATGCAGATTATGAGTCTGAAACAAGATGGTCAAAAATCAAACAAGAAAAGCACATGTTCAGTGTTGATCATAGTTATTACGGTACAGTCCTTTATCCTACAATCACTGTGTCATCGTCTGGGAACTCGTAGTAGGGCACCTCCAGATTGAGTGGAGCGGGGCCTTTCCTAATGCGACCAGATGCGTCGTAATGAGAGCCGTGGCACGGGCAGTAATAGCCACCATAGTCACCAGCGTTAGCAATGGGCACGCAGCCCAGGTGGGTGCACACACCAATGACAATGACCCAGGTGGGGTTCTGGACGCGGTCTCTGTCGTGCTGGGGGTCCCGAAGCTCAGTGAGATTGACATCAGCCTCAGCTGCAATCTCCTTTTCTGTTCTGTGCCGGACAAACAGGGGTTTCCCTCTCCATTTGAAGGTCATGTTCTTACCCTCAGGGATGTCTGATAGCTTGATTTCAATCTGGGACAGGGCCAACACATCAGCTGAGGCGCTCATGGAGGAGATGAACTGTGTGACAACTGTCTTGGCTGCATAGACTCCAAGCACAGCGGTGGAACCTGTGATCAGATAGGAGAACGCCCGTCGGGTATCACCGCTCTCTTGTGAGGACTTCTTTGGGTCTAAAACCTCTGGCCGCCGGTAGTCAGAGAAATCGGGGATCTTGATGTCTGTGTGGGCGAAACGCACTGAAGAGCGAGCTACAGAAAACAAACAAACAAATAAATAAAGACACTGCATAAAAATTGACATGAAAGTGACAAAACATACTGACCATGTCAAATAATATTTTACCAACACATAACACTTTTTTTTTATTATTCAGCAAATACCAAATCTCCTCTTCAGAGTGCAGATTTTCTGAATTTTAAGAAACGTGATGCTATGTAAATATTACACTCAAAAATGACAAGGCGGCATCTTAATTCAAATTCGGATTATATATCTTTCACAAAAGCAATTATTACAGCCACCCTGCTTTCTCAAAATTTGGAAAAATTCATTTTGACCACTTACATTCATACACAACATCATCTGTAAAATAATCACAGATTTTCAATATGAACTCATTTTGAACCCTGCTGTATGTACAGAAAATACAATAGCTACTTTCCACCTTGCGAATGAACTGTTAAACATTATGTTATGTAGTATGATAATTCATATTATTAATGACAGTTCAAACTGTCTTATTTACACAAATTGGCTGCTTAGCGTGTCTTAAAGTCTGGTTGGGGGTCTCTTACCAGCTCATTCGTAAATTATGCTGCAATAACACTAAAAACTGACTCTAATTGAGCAAATTTTACTTCTAATTAACTAAATGTAAACTCTTAAGTAATTTACATAAGCAGCATGTAACTTAGGCCAATCTTAGCCAGGAACTATTAGCTACCCTTGTCCCAAAACATATGACGTTACACAATCTGCCGAATTCTCCCACATAGTGGCATTTATTTTATTATGTAATCGTAATCCTATCATAAAGGACTTTGAAGGAGCAAAAAAATATCTATTTTTCCTCAAAAGCCAGACTGATTTGCTAACAGCTGCGGCAAGGACATTAGCGAGGCCTCGGTGATGCTAACTGCTTTAGCACGTGAGCTTTGCTGCTATTTCGTTATACAGTAACAAACTCAAATTAATAATAATTCAGCATTAATTACGTACAACACTACACACGCCTTAAACCTATTCACTACACACATTAAACATATGAGAGGTCAATGTGCCCTTGAGTGAGCGCCGCTGCACGGCCTCCTTCTGCTACGCTGAGACCGGGGCTCTCGCGTTGACTCTACCCCGCAGTGACACTCACCGTTGAGGCTGACGGACACGGCGAGGCCGCTCTTAGCGCTCTGACCCGATAAGGACTCGCGGCACAGGAACGGCTTCTTGGTGTCCATCAACAGTTTATCGGTCTTCATGACGACGCCGGGTATGAGAGGCTTTAGTGGACCTGCCACGGCATAATTGGTAGCTTGCAGGTACGGGGAAAAAGCCCCTGAACGGGCAGCAAGAGACATCATGTTTGTCAGCTAACACGGCTGCGATCGACCTTCCCGAACTGATCCACCGACTCCGCTGACGCTCCCGACGTCAACGTGCAGCGACGCGCTGACGTCACACCCAAAGCCTTCCAGAGTTTTGCCTGATTTTAGTTTAGAGACGTTTCATGATTGAAATAAATTAATTGAGACTGTTTGTAAGCCACTATTTTATGGAGTTCATTTTGTGTCTTTATTATTCAATCAAACATACTGTGTTAGAGAGCAAAACTAATTATTTTGTAATTAAAAAAATAAAAGTTTGCAAAAAAAAAGTCTTCTTAAGGCTCAAAAATAAAGAAATTGAAAACAAAATAATTTGCAGGGCGTGTAAATCTTTGAAAAATAATATTTTTCTTTGAGCACTTCAAACACTTTTCACCACGAAACCACAAATGTTGCTCTCTTTTCTGCCGTATTTTTTTACGGGTCTAAAAGTTTTGCTTGCAGTGAAGCTGTGTCGCAGTGGGCGGTCTCTACCCACCAGGATGAAAGGCTTTTTTCTATTGGTCACTCTCGATTGAAGTCACAGATCGTCCACGCCCATCATGACGAGCATAGACATATAATATACCTAGACGCCTCATTGGCCGCTTTCAGCCGTCGCTGCGATACGTCAACGCGTCCGCCATGTTTGAGAGGGCAAGACTGCGTTAAAAACAAATGGAGGTAAACGGGGGAGCTGCGGTTTTTTCGGGATAAAAACACGATAACGTTTACATTTATCAACCGATTTCAGTGGTTTGTGATCTACATGGAGTTAAAAATAACTCTGCCTCCAGTTATTTAGTTAGGCTTGGAAAATTATACATTTTCTTAAGAAATTGTGAAAGCTCATACTTACACTCGTGTTGATTTTCTCGGTTAACAATTCTAATATTAATGTAGTATAACTGTGACATATACATGTAATGTAATTTCAATGTATATTAAATGAAATTAAGTTGTTTCATTGCTTTCTCTGTCTTCAACCACAACATTTTATCTGTTATTGTGCCTCAGGTGAGAACACAGCTCGTTCCCTTTGAAATACTGTGAATATTAATCATAAAGTGACACACTGCTTTTTATTGTCATAGCACTCTATACAGATATAAACTCCACAACAAACAACAACTGATAATCCTTTATGGATCCAGTAAAACTTACAGTTACAGGGTAAACTAATATGCACTGATACAGTAAACATACAGTAAAAGTGATATGTAATATTAAAAAGTATATGTAGTACAAGTTGTAGTAAAGTGAATAATATAAAAAGCGAGTACAACAGCACGTGATATAATAACATAAGTGATATAATAGGTTTATAATAGCACAACTTATGTAACTAATGACAAGCCAAAAATGTTGGTCATGTATTCAAAATTGTGTTTAATTAATGAGCTCCTTGAGTATATATATATATATTAGTTGTGACGACATTTTGCTCTACAATGTAAATTACACACACCCATGCAGAAAACACACATTTTGAAACAGTTGTTTAGTGAAACGGGGGGGGGGGGGGGGGGGGTGCAACAAAATGTCAAAATATAGTTGTGTTTAACACAGACCAGAATATGACATGCTCCCCCCAAAAAACATTCTATTAATCAAAATGAATAATCATTATTACAACATAAAGAGCAATAATCAACAATGATCTTGTCACGATATTGCAGCTTCACTCACTAATGAGTTCCTGTGTTTCTCAGTTCTAGGCTATTTACATTATACAGTTTTTGTGTAAATGCACAGTACATGATCAGCATTAAACAGCCGGTGTAAATCATGTTAAATGCAGTCTATAGTATTGTGATTGACTGAATAAACTGGTTATATTTAAATATTTGACAAAAACGACAGAAACATTTAATAAGGTAATTATATTGTTATAAAAATGACCCTTACAAAGGTTAAAAATGCTCCTGTAAGTGTGTTCCGGGGAGCGAGTGGTTTGAATATGATCAGGGTCATTCTGGTCATTCATTGAGGGCTATTCTGGGTTTTAACTACAAATACAACATCAGGCTGTGGTTTACTGGAGGTTTAGTCTCTTGGAAATGCAGAGAACAGGCTTTCTTCAGCTCTCCTTGAGGCTTGCGTTGTCCTGTTTGCAGTTGGCTAAAAAAGAAAAAATATAATCAGTCCACAGTTTTATGATAAGCTATGAAATCCTTATAATCTAGTGATGATAAACTTACTCTTTGTAAACGAGTGAAATTAAAGAGAGATGCTTTAGCTCCTGACAGTCTGACACTGTCTTGTCAAAGTGCTCACTGTATTGTGCTCATAACACAATTTACTTTATGATATAAACTACAATATAAGTTAAAACTTAATAAGAATTCATTTAAACTTTGATTTCTTATAAAGTCTCAGCTTTCACAGCTTTCTAGCGATATCGCTAACGTTAGCTATTAATAGTCTGACACTGGTGGCTAATTAAACTGTCAACATAATGCTAAAAATGACCAAAAAACATCCAGAAACAACTGTTCAGTCTTACCTGTGAAAGATAATACCCAGAGATCTGTTTTTATTGATGTGTGACGGTCTGTAGATCCCCAAGCTGCCGACGAGTCAGGTATGTTTTCTTCTGTCCCGATGTGAGAGTTATGGAGAGTCGCCCGCACCAATATGGCGGCGCCGTTGACATGCGGTCGAGCGGCCAATGAGGCGTCTAGGTATTTATATGTCTATGATGACGAGCGTTTACTGGGTAAAATAACTAATTTAACATCTTAAACTCAGTGACAAGTGAACTTAATTATTCTCTTTTCTCATGCTCTCCCATCTAAAAATATGTAACGTAGCTAAGCCCGTCTGAATAGATTTGATTAGCCAACAATATAGCTAGCTGCCATAGTATGGAATCAATTTAATGCCACATATATATGCAAAAGAATAAAGTTTTGCAAAAGAAAATAAAGTTTTGCAAACGAAAATGAAAGTATTGAGAAAAGTAAATGTGCTTTTTGTAAACAAAAATAAAGAATTGCAAAAGAAAATGAAGTATTGCAAAAAGAAAATAAGTTTTGCAAACAACAATAAAGAATTGCAAAAGAAAATTAAGTATTGCGAGAAAAAAATAAGTTTTGCAAACAAAAATAAAGAATTGCAAAATATAAATGAAGCAGAGCAAAAGCAATGATTTTGCAATACATATTTTCCATGGCCATGTCTACTAATTTATTTGCAACGCTGCTTTTATTTTGCGTTTCAGTCAAGTTTGAGCTTGCAATACCGTTTTTCACTTTGCGCTTCACGTTTCTGCGCGTCTCACTTTGTGGCACTGTTTTGACATGGGGGCGGAGTCAAGGGACGGGGGCGTGTACAACAGGCCTGGCCACGCCTCCCTGGAAGTGACGTCATCGGCCCGAGACAGATCACAACTCATCCAGGCACCATCATTGAGTTTAGGTATTTACTGTTTTGTATTCTAGTTGTGTATGTATTTTATTGCTTTGCCTGTATCCGTGAATGTTATTTTTAATAAAGAAAAAAAAAAGGCACCTTCATTGAGCAGAGGTGGATCGTTTCCTTTTTATTCACTAGATATAAAACATGCATGTTTTCATTTTATTAACTTTATTAACAAATCTATATGTGTATTAGCAGCGTCGTTTGCTCAAGTTAAAGAAGTTGTTAATATGAACATCTGCTGTTTTATAATGTACTACAATACTGAGGTGCAAATAACTGCCACTATTTGCAATAAGTAGTATAAATAGCAGAACATTCCTATTTTAACAGTGTAAATAGAATCTATAGCTATTTGCACTTAGTGTAAATAGTATCTATCACTAAGAAAATATGCTAGCTGCTGCCATTTATTTCCTTGTAATTCTCGTTGTCATTGCAGGCTGGTTTATATTCATCATTAAGAAAAGTGATTAGTGTAACCTGCTTAAAAATAGCTGTGAACTTAAAACAACAGGACAAAAACATAGCTGATGACTAAAAATAATCATTTTATGACTCTAGACATTGTGAAGGCAGTGGCATAATACAGTGACATATTTAGCCATATCAAAACAGTAGTCACGGCATGGGTAAAGTTTACCCGCTGGCACTTTTATGTATACAGTGACCTCTGGTGGTTGAAGTGTTAACCATAGGCTACCGGACTGTATTGCACACGATGTAGACAGCATTCGAATTAAGTTTATTATAAATAAATGTTATATAAAGTATATATAATAAAATAGGCCGGCAAGAAAACATTTTTATCCATCCCACAAGTATTTTAAGTCCATGTATTTTATTATTATTATTATTGGTAATATTTTTATATTCGTTGTTATGTATTTGATTTATGTTCCCTTCATTTCGATCTCTTAATGTCCAGGGCTGTATAATAATAATAATAATAATAATAGCCTAATATACACATTTATATTTATATTACATAAAAAGTCACGATCAACGGACTGTGGGATGGATAAATATAGTTGATCAATCTCTGATAATCCCAGGTTGCTATGGTCACACGGGTTTGTTTATGCATGATTAAACTCGTGGCCACGAAAAAATCATGTTTGTTCCCGAGATAGGATCTCAACATACAGTATTATCACATTCCCACGACTTAATATCTCGTGGCCACTACAAAACTAAACCAAAAAGACTCAAGCTTCATTTTTTTTTTTTTTGCATCTTCCAGTGACAGTCATTTCTTAATTTATGCCAAGGAGTTATGTAAATGAAAAACGAAGTCGAGATCGATATGATTGAAGCTTGAGTCTTAGACATCTTTAATGATGTATAAGTTTGTAACGGAGGTCGTCTTGTCCCAAAATATAATAAAGGTTAAACGCACTCACACAAAAAAAAAACTATCTGGAGCGGGAATCGAACCCCGGCCACACGCGTGATGACATAAAGTCCTAACCGCAAGACCACGCATCGTTAACGACTAGGATGGCACTCAGTCTGTACTCGACTCAGACCGAAAACCTCAAAGAGGAAGGCAGAAGAAAAAAAAAAAACAATCAGTTATTATTGTTCGGGAGCCAGACAAGTATATTATACCTGCCACATTTTTATATTAATTTCATCCCGGATAGCAACGGACAACCAAACCATCCGCTACATACAAACAAGAGGAAGACAAAAACAAATACAAACTACAGGAAGAATACGTAATTTTCTTTGTTTAAATGAGGTAACGTTTTTATATTCTAGACAGGACTTTTTTATCTTGCATTCTTTTACATTAAAACTAGCAGTAACTCTGAACTAATGTAAACAAAGACCGCTGTGCGCTGGCGGGCTCCCACAGGTGAAGAGATTGTAAACAAGCACTGTTAATACACATTTAGTTTACCAAATGAAATAATACACATTTTAATGCTATAAAAGTGTGCACATTGAGAGAAATAAACAGCAAATGTTCATATTAACAACTTCTTTAACTTGAGCAAACGCTGCTAATACACTTATAGATTTGTTAATAAAGTTAATAAAATGAAAACATGCATGTTTTATATCTAGTGAATAAAAAGGAAACGATCCACCTCTGCTCAATGAAGGTGCCTTTTTTTTTTTTTCTTTATTAAAAATAACATTCACGGATACAGGCAAAGCAATAAAATACATACACAACTAGAATACAAAACAGTAAATACCTAAACTCAATGATGGTGCCTGGATGAGTTGTGATCTGTCTCGGGCCGATGACGTCACTTCCAGGGAGGCGTGGCCAGGCCTGTTGTACACGCCCCCATCCCTTGACTCCACCCCCATGTCAAAACAGTGCCACAAAGTGAGACGCGCAGAAACGTGAAGCGCAAAGTGAAAAACGGTATTGCAAGCTCAAACTTGACTGAAACGCAAAATAAAAGCAGCGTTGCAAATAAATTAGTAGACATGGCCATGGAAAATATGTATTGCAAAATCATTGCTTTTGCTCTGCTTCATTTATATTTTGCAATTCTTTATTTTTGTTTGCAAAACTTATTTTTTTCTCGCAATACTTAATTTTCTTTTGCAATTCTTTATTGTTGTTTGCAAAACTTATTTTCTTTTTGCAATACTTCATTTTCTTTTGCAATTCTTTATTTTTGTTTACAAAAAGCACATTTACTTTTCTCAATACTTTCATTTTCGTTTGCAAAACTTTATTTTCTTTTGCAAAACTTTATTCTTTTGCATATATATGTGATAGAGGAGGCAACATCTTCAAGGCAAAACCTTAGACCTCATTCAACATCATCCAATGTTGCAATCACCCTCAGGAGGTACACAAGCAAAAGCTAAAGTGAACATTGTCAATGATCAATTCCTATTTTATAAAATTTGCCCTGCATACATTTGTGTCTTTAATGTGTAGGAACTTGAAGCCCAGTGCCCAATATGCACAGGAACATTTCCAGTGTCAGAAGTAGAACTGCCGTGCCAGCTTTTGTGGAGAAAGGTAATGGTAATAGTGACTCACAAAGCTTAAAAAATACCTAAAAAAAAGCTTGTTTTATAATTTAAACACACAACAACAACATTTTTAGATTGCATTAATAACAAATAATAATTATTCTGCAAAGTAATTATTCCAATATTGGCCAAGCAATGCACTATACCATTGATATAGGTAGATGACACATTCAACATCTCCAGATTTGTCGATGTGTCTGTCATCTTTAAATGGTCAATGTGTCATCATCACTCACTATAAAAATCAATTCATTATTCAAGATGCCACAACATTGCACAACCTCTGGTTGTAAAAACCACAGAAATCAAAATTCCCAAAGAAATGGGATAATCTTTCACAGGTAAGATTTATATATTTTTTGTATCAACGTAATGTTGCATTTTTTAATGCTATGGTAACTTTTTAATGTTGTGTTAGCTAATGGCTTCATCTTGTTATATTGTGTTAGTTCAGTAAAACCATCTGCTGAAATCTGCATATTCAAACATGCATGCAACTACAGACACAGAGAATGGGAATGTGACATCGGCAACACAATGCATTCTGGGGCTTTGGGACACCAACACTCCAGTAGAGACTGGGTAATAGTGGAGGTAGATGTTAAAATGTATATTATACATATTAGAATAGAGAACGCATTCTGGGTTTTGAACTGCCATATCTGCTGTCATGACCGGAGTGGAAATGGGTCTGAAATGAAGCGCAATTTTCTGTTTTTCAGCTTAGAAACAACACACTGGTGACAGTGAACGAATAGCTCAATGAAAATAAACAACTTGACAAAAATTTGTCTTCATCTTTTGTATTTATTATTTATTACAGATTCATAATTTCCAAACCACTTGAATTTGTAAGTGCTCATGTCATAAATAATTTACGAAAACAGGATTGGAAATGTTATGTAGCTCAATTGCGATCACTCTCCGTGTTCATAAAGCAACGCTTTGATTCATTGATCAGCAACTCTTGGTCAGAAATCATGCATTTGTTCCATTTAAGTCCAGTAAAACTTTTTTTGGTGTCATTTCAGAGCTGCATTAGGGTCATACTGTTATTTTATCCCTTCATGTTTTAACATTAAGAAATTAGGTTGATATGATAAAATGTGTTGATGAACTGGCTGAGATCAAGCTATATTGTATTTATTATTTTATCTGGTAGATATGTCATTGCAACTTAGTTATTAAAAACTGCACAATAGAAATCAATTTGGTCCTATGTTGTATGATAGAAGATAGCTGTGTGGTTTCTATGAGTGAGTATCATGGTGTGTATGTGGCCACACGACTGAGCGCTCAAATGAACGCAAGGATTCAAATATTAGTCAGTTAATTCTAAGCAAGTGCAAGCAGCTCTTAAAAATATCGACACAAATACGGCTGTTTTTTTCCTCTGGTTATTTGTATTTGTTGCCAATGTGCGATACTTAGCGTGTCCTAAAACATGGCGGTGACTACCCAGAATGCAATGCTGGGATTCTCCTCCTCTATCAACTTGCTCTCTAGTGTTCATGGGCTGGCTTTAACCGCTCCAATATGAAGGACAGCTTACGTATAGCGGCCCATAGAAACAACCACAAATAAGGCATCTACGTATGCATATCTATGGGCTATACAATAATGATGTAATGAGGTTAAAGGTACATGTTTTTAGAGTATTTTACAGTAGCTTTGAATGAGGCTGAGCCAGTCCTAATCAAGGACCAGAACTACTGTTCTAATTGGCCATAAGCTACTCCAACAGTGCAATCAATTGTCTTTTGTCAGTAAATGTAAATGTATGAAGCACTGCTCACAGTTATATTCAAACCAAGCAGCTTTCTATTGGTCACGGCTTGAACACAAGCAAAATCTGCACGAGGAACTTTTTTGCCCTTATGTGAAACTCCAGATCATGTGGATTCCTTTTGAAATGACTGGATTTCGCTTGTGAAATTTCACCAAGCAACAGTAAATGTGATTGCAGGGCTGATTTTCCAGCAAGCTTCTTTCTTCCATTCTGTCTTTCACTCACTACCGTGGTGCTACCCAAACATCGCTCTGTCGCATTTACAGATTGGATTTGCATACTGCTGGTTATTACAAAAGACTGTTTCGACGAACATTTCCTGAAGCAATCCCATTTGTATGTTCCTGTTTATCTCCACTGACTGGGTTACAGCTTGTCAAGTTCTCACAGCCCATTTTAATAAATCCAGTAAGTACGTCTGATTTTACTGCCTGCTGTTGCCACGGCATCAGCTTTGATCAATGTGATGCGGTTTGCCTGCAATTGAGCCTCAGCTATTTGAGGCTGCAATTCCTTCTCTGTCAACTGAAAATAAACTCTATTGACATTTTTAATCTATGAGTGTGCAGTTTGGCTCAGGCGTTCTCCATACTGTATCCGCTGTATCACTCTTGACATTTGCTATTTCCACAAGCCTGCTTATTAGTTTCGTTAGAAGGGGACATAGTTCCGATTAGATCTCTAATTCTCCAGAGAGACAGCAATAAATTAAAACTCTTTTTAATGTTTCCAGCCAAAAAAAGGTAGGGAGATAGATTCAGAGTCAAGTTATATAAAAAGGCACTAACTATTTGATGCAAAATGCAACTTCTGCCCATATGTACTCTATATAAATTAAACTAGTGCACATAGTATTTATATAAACTGTGATCAGACATGAAAGACACACGCTGCTGCAGCTTGAATTATAACCCAGAATTATAATCTTTATAACCCAGGCTGGCAGAAGTGGGCCTGAACATGTTCTTCGCCCAAGGCCAGGCTGAACTTCCTGTCCTTTAGTTGTGACATGAAGAGAGTTTATCTCTAAGAGAAGTAATCCCAGAGGGAAGGATGGGAGAGCCACATTCAGAGCACAGGACACTTTAACGGAGACACATTAAGTCCCTTGTATCCTGCCGCTGCTCCTACACTGCTAACAGCACATTAAAAGCCAACAGATGACCACTGACCCCCTTGCATCAGACTCTCCACTCGTATTCTTTTCGCACAGCTGGACACCGGGTCTTTGAGAGGGGGATTATGTCACAAGCATTATATGACAAGTGACATATCTGGTCAGTTGGCGGTGTCTACACACACATTCATAGTTGTGTACCCACACAGAGAGAGTTTCCAGTGATAGCGTCACTGACAAAGCAATTAATCCGCCTGTCTCTTTAGATTTCAAATGATGCGAGGATTTCCAGCGTTAAACTTCCACTTCAAAAGCATTTTACAATACTCACATGAGGGCACTGAGAAGGATATGCCTTTCTGTGCAAAATGTTACTGTAGTGAGGATGAAAAAGAATGACCCTCGGTTCCCCATCCGCTGGCACTTCAGAGAAAAATGAGAGTGAGAATCAGGTCAATGCTGCTTTAAATATGCAATGAGTATCTTAATCCCCCTCCATGGATTCATCGATTTTCTCATTCCATCATCCTCAGACCTAATGAAGGCCTTTCATTTTTTCATTGTGTAACCTTTCCGTCTAAAATATGATGAATCATATATCTCAGAGGACTAAATACATTTTAATCAATCGACTTTTTTGGTATTGATTAGTAGCTGGAAGACGAAAGTTATTGCATTTGGTCATGAAAGAGGGGACAGATTTGACATCATTTTTGATTGGTTTATACAATCAAAGAGGGAGTAGTGGGTAGAGATGACATCCTCCTGGACCATTGTGATCAATCCATAATACCTGCAGGGACTTATCCATTAGCATTCCCATTAATCTTAATGACAATACTGTAGCATGCAGCCCGTCTTTTTCCTCAGTAGCCACTGATGTATCATACATTACCGTTCAAAGGTTTTGGGTCAGTACTTTTTTGGAAAGAAAATATTTTCAGCATGGATGCATTAAATTTATCATCAGTAAATTGTTAAAAAACTAAACTAGTTTCAAACTAAACTAAACTGTAAATAAATTCATTATTAAAGGGGTCATCGGATGCAAAATTCACTTTACAAGTTTGAACATAAATGTGTGTTGGAAGTGTGTGTACACATCCATCCCATAATGATAAAAATCCACCCAGTGTTTTTTTTTAAATCCCTATTTTAAAATCCCCTTTTTCGCTGACGCGTCAACGTATCTGGAGCGGTCGAATAGGAAATCTACACATATCTATGGTGCTCGTCACTCCACGGAAGAGAGGGGCGGGGCGAGCAGAGCTCACTAGCATTTAAAGCAACATGGACTAGATCAGCGTGCTGGAAACAGAGCTGATTTTGACAGCGTAAAGAAGGTGTTTTTTACACTGCTATTGAGAAATTTGAATCAAAGTATGTTATAGACTTTTCATTAAGACCCTAAAGAATCATATCAACTTGTGTAAAATGGGCAATGACAAATATTTGTCAGAGAATCCTGACAATGCATCATGGTTTCAGAAATGTCATGTGACAATGAAGACTGAACTAATGGTGTATAAGTTTCAAGTTTCATTTGTCACATACACGACTATACAGAGACTGTATAACCAGCAGTGAAATGAGAGTCGGGTCCGCTCCATGGACAGTGCAAATATTGAAAAATACAACACAAGGGAAGTATACATAAAATAAAATGAATAAAAAATAAGATATAAAGAATAAAATATAAAAGAATGTGCATGACAGTATGCTGAAGAATTAAATATTAAGATAAGCATGACTGTACAGAGAGGAATGTGCAAACAGGTTGAACATGGTTGACATGAAGCAGCCAATCACAAAAAAAAAAAATAAATATAAAAAATAAGATAAGATATGATATCAAGACACAGAAAGTGTTGTGTGCAAATGTGCAAATGAGAAATGACACTGACAGTATGAGGTAGAGAATAATGAGTGTGTGATTAGTGATTTGAAGTACAACCCCAAATCAGAAAAAGTTGGGACAGTATGGAAAACGCAAATAAAAAAAGAAAGTAGTGATTTCTAAATTTACTTTAACTTGTATTTCATTGCAGACAATATGAACACAAAATATTTCATGTTTTGTCTGGTCAACTTCATGTCATTTGTAAATATACATCCTTTCCTGTCATTCAGACCTGCAACACATTCCAAAAAAAGTTGGGACAGGAGCAATTTAGGGCTAATAATGAGGTAAATTGGTTAAATAATGATGTGATTTGAAACAGTTGATGTCAACAGGTGATTGTAATTATGATTTGGTACAAAAGCAGCATCCAAGAAAGG
>JALXFT010004194.1:0-40001 GCA_023376895.1 Aspiorhynchus laticeps
CGACTGGGAGAGAGAGACTGAGGGGGCCGGAGGTGGGAGATCATTAAGTTCCAGCTCGCTCCTTAAAGAGGAGAGGAAAGCAAAAGTGATTTATTATTCAAAGCTATAGAATAAAGAGCACTATAAACAGGTTAACAGAGTTAAAGTAATTCCAAAAGATTTTCCTCAGAGTGGTATTAAATTTTACAGAGACTTTGACTGTCATATCTGCCTCTGTGATCTTGTCTAAACTAGTAAGTGAGAAAGGGGCGGGTGCGGGGTCTAGTCGTGCATTCAGCGGAGGGTTGAGTTTAGGGACTGGGACTTGGGGCGGATGTATGTATCTGTCAGAATTGCTTAGTGTTGTGCCCCATTGATCTAAGTGGAGAGAGTCAGTTTAGTAGGATTAGTTGCATGGAATGGCCGAGCCGTTTTGACAGGGGACCTAAGATAAATACCCCTGGGTGCTTAGACAGAGAGGCAATTGCTGAAGTGCAGCCCTGCTTGACATTTGCTTTTGTTTGTTTGTCTGCTCCTTGGCTTTTATGAGGATATTCTTATTTCTTTGAATATGTCTACTGGTCTTCACTTTGAAAGACATTGCTGACAGACTCTCACGACAGGCCTCTGGTAAAAAAAAAATTGGTCTGACCTTTGATCCTTTTTTAGCCCTCGCTCTGAACGCCCTGCAGAACTTTTGTTCAAATTTGGTTGACTTTAAATCTGCTTCCTAGCTTTGAAGAGTATTACTTGACCTCATTTTTTAAACTGACACATGAAAAAAAAAAAAAATATATATATCTGATTGCGATAAGGGGAAGAAATGTTAACATGTTTCATATTGTGGTCTTGAAACTGTTTCAAAATGGCATGAAGTGGAAACCGACTGGTGTTCTTCAGCTAACTTGACTTAAGGACATTTTACACACCTCATTCTGTGATACCTGTCCAATTCACATGGTACTTAGGAATGTAAGACATATATAATTATACAGTATAAAAGGTTAGATAACTGTTTGGAGACTGAGTCAATAATTTTATGCTTAGTGGATCAAGGTCAACTCTCTCCACAAACTTGAAACAATTTTTTTACAGTATTTTTGACATTTGTCATACAGTGCTACTGTACAATACATATGGCTGATGTGTCAGGTCTATTTCTCAACAATAAATAAAACCTCAAGTTACTGTATATGGAGTATATCAATCGTTTCATTATCCATTAAAAATAATAATACTGGTAATCATCAGCCCAGTGATGGACTGCCACCTGTCCAGGATACACCATCTCCCCCCTTAAACCCTACAAAGAAAAAGCTGATGTGGAAAAATAACAGATAATAATAATATATATATATACACACACACACACATGATTTATTGTGACTTCATTAAAACATACTGTACCTTCTTTAAAATGAAATATATTTCTAAAAATATAATTATTAAAGTAAATTCTTCAGATGTTTCTAATTACATTTTTTTTAATAATAATATTATTTAATATAATTATATATGGATTTAATAATTTTCACTTATTTAAAATGTCTATAATAACAATAATAATGTGTATTTATAATTATTTATTAGTACTTATAGTATTCACTCTTTTTATTTTTTAGAAGAAAAATGTAAATATTTATAACATATTTGTTTGCTAAGGCACAATGTATGCTGACACATTCTTACGTTTTTAATTTCATTAGTAATGTGTTTTGTGCTTTTATTTATTTGGTGGTAAAGCACACTGGACAACCTGGGTTATAATTAATGGTGCTATACAAATAAAATTGAAATTGCCATTAAATGACTTCCTGAGGCAATGAAAATCTCTTGTATCTTTGGGCAGAAATAAAAAAAATTGACTTAAATGGGCAAACTTATTTAAAAACTGCTTCTATGGATTCCTCATTCCAGAAGTTAGTATTGGTGTACTTTATGTTCCTCATCGTCATCTGAGACCTCTCCTTATGCCTCCTCCAGGCACGACCGTGGTGTTTAACCCTGCCGCTGTCCAGCAGACATTATCTGCACCATCACCCACCAGACCGCATGAGGCAGTGGATGCCTTGTGAAGTGTGTGCTATAAAAATAGCACGGTTCTTGTCTTCTCTTATTTGCCTTGGGTGAGCAGCCAAGCGCATGGAGGCCCTCGGAGAAAGCTGATGTACGGCATGTTTGAGGCGTTTGGACTGATCTTAACGAGACATTAATGTTCACTTAACGTGATCCTAAATCCACCCTGGGGCATAGTCTGGATGGAATAACGTGTTTGAATCACCCTCCTTCCACTTTAGTCTTACTGAAAATGGCCCCTTTAAAGAAACCAGACTTTCATATTGAGCACAAATGATTTGTTGCCACATTGGGGATGAAGCAATGAAAGCGTAAAAGTCTGTAATTTCTTTAGCTTTGGTAACACGTCTCAGAATAATTGTGTTACGGTCATACCAGTGAAAATTTGTTTTAATAATGAAACACAAAGAACCCCTTCAAAAGCTAATGAGAAGTGCCTGAGGAATATGCATCGAATGCATCCTGCTGTTTACAAGGCTTCAGCTAAATTATGCAGCATGAAGAATACAGCATCAAGACACATTCACGCTAAGAATGTTTCTGCTTTTGCTGCCGTCTGAAGTTTAAATATGGCTTTTGTTTTCTTTAGATTTGGGAAAAGTTCCATTCACATTGTTGTGATATTGGTTTCACAGATTCCAAACCTTTTGCCTAATTCAATCACAAAGAAATAAACACACAGAAATATCAAAGCCAGCAGCTAATTTACTTTTCAGGAAGCATATTAATGCTAATTTTATCACCTCTTTCAACCAGGCGGCTAGACTAACAGAGCCAGCTCTTGCAATGCAGCTTCCAACAGCCAGTTAGCACATTATTTTTGATGTTAAGATGTGTGAAGAGACGACCCGGAGCAGAGAGCTACAAAATAAGAATGCAGCCGCAGTTGTAAGAGAAAACAGACTGGGGTGATACTTTCATGTCGCTTTCCTTGCACTCACATGTTGAATTCATTAATTCCCAGAACATATTCCCTTCAGGTTTAAGCACTTGAGAGAGTTAAAATTGCCAGAGAGTTTCATCATGGGCCTACTTGCCCTTCATACCTTTTTCAATAACAAACGGGGGAAGCATATTCAAGGGTGGGTAATCACTGCAGAGGGATTGCTTCATAGCGGGAAGGCAGAAAATACATGCGATTTTGTAAATATTATTTCAAAAGCACTTCACAAAATATTAATTGTACTTTGTAACATCAGAATCAAAATCTAACAACTACGTTGAAAGATCGAAAGCTTCCGTGCATTCCGTCGTGACTGCATTCGGATGTGAGATTCGCAAAGGGAGGGCTATTGAGCGCGACATCGGTGACATGCTAGCGGAATTAGTCACGCAGAATGAATCACGTTACATTTTTATCTCTGATGTCACAACCCCATGTATGGTATACAGAGTATCACGCCCACCGTGATTAGTAATACCAGCTTCAAAGTCTCTGTTCTCCCCTCCTACACCTTTCCAAAACCGAGAGGTCTGCTAATCCCATCACTTCAGTCCTAATCAAGCAGCTCCAGCCCTGCAGTAATTTCCGTAACGCCAGCCCCGGCTTCCTCCCAGACCCAAACTAATCTTCGGCTCATGTCCTGTGTTTGAACCTTCAGAAACATAGCTGCAGAGGCTCGGACCAGCACCCCTGAACTTTTAATCGCTGCACAGATTTGTGCTTTGCTAACGATTATGCACACATGCTGAAACATGCTGTTAAAGGGCAGGCCTGTCGCAACTGAAAGCACATCTTGGTGTTCATGGCAGGTAATTGGGGACGATGATGAAAAACAATTAGGACTGTGAAAGGTTATTTTCTCATAACACTGGTTTCGCTGAGAGGCTAAAGCTATTTGGATTGAAGCACACATCTCTCACACAGAGACTCATTTTGTCTAGTCTCCTGAGTGTAATCATCTCAGCGTGAGCAGAGACAAACGTTCTGAACTGGCCAGCTGTGTTGGATCCATGGGATTTCCATTCTGTCAACAGGAAGCTCAAGGTTAGGGGCTTAAATGGGGATGTTGCTACTGTTTCAATAGGAGGAAGTGAATAGATCTAAGGCTGAATGATGCATTCCTTAGCTAGAAGAGAAACATAACTCTAGTTCACTGGGGACTTTGAACTATGTCTAGGCTTCTTTCTTTTTTTTTGCACCTTGAATTCCTTATGATCAGCAAATTTCATTTCGATCAGTGTTTTTTCACTGAAGCAATCTTACAGAAATTTCAGATTAAAAGGGGTTCTGTATTTCTGAATGTTCAATTAGTCTAACTGTGGTTCCAAGAATGAATGAACCTTATATAAATAACACCCCCCAAAAAAGTTAAGTTAAGCTTAATTGACAGTACTTGTGGCATAACATTCTTTAAAACAAAAATGTATTTTTTTAAAAAAATCAAGGTTATGGTACAATGGGAGGGATTAAAGCAAAATTTTGGAGGACTTCAAAGCAGAAACATGAAGCTTATAGTTTTATAAAAGCCCATTTACTCATCTGTAAAAAAATATTAAATTCTTTGAGCTGTAAAGTTGTTCTCATAATTTTTTATAGTGTTATTTTGTCATGCTTGACAAGCTGAAAATCAGATTTTTATCATTAAAAAAAAGATATGACCAATAAGTCATGGCAATATATGTTTTTATTTTCATTTCTTTAACTCATTAAAATCATTTTACTCATTTCAAATTCATTTTTTTTAAGTTATACAGGATTCAAATTATTGGGATTCAATTTGAATTAGCTGGATTTTTTTAACTTGCAGAAAAGCTTACAATTTATTCACACCAAATCATGTTAACATCCCGTGGTTATACTACTGAAACCTTGATTATTTTAATGATTACAGATTGGCCTCATTCACTTCCATTTGTAATGCCTTATTGTAAACTGTTATTTTAAATAAATGGATGGACAAGTTGAAATAATTTTCATGGTCATCAACATTATGCCACAAGTGCTGTTGATTGAGCTTAACTTATATTGAACCAAGAATATTCCTTTAATAGTTATCTGATTTAATAGAGTTGAGATGATAAGACAGATTCTTTTCTTTCTCTTTCTTCTTTATCCCTGTATGCCCTGTTTATCTGCTTATGCTTTCACTGGTGGCTTTAGTATAATCTTTAGCCTTAAGAACCAATTTAGTGGCCAGTCGCTCAAAACACTGTGTTCAGGAACTTCCATCTGGGCGATGGGTGATAGGGGTCATATGTTGTCGGACAACACCCCACCCCCTTGTCAACGCAAATCCGCACTCTTTCTGATTTTCTTTCTCTCTAAGCCAACCGACCTCATTGTTACAAATGACAAAGTTGTCTTTATATTCTCACGTCTTCTGCTGCTATGAGGAAGATCACAAAAGACAGCTGAATATCAATTGCGACTCAAAACAGACTGATACACTATATTGCCAAAAGTATTGGGTCGCCCCCTTTTAATGAACAGGTTTGACTACTTTAGTAATTTCTATGAGTACAAATTACTCCAAATCCTAATCCCAGTTTAACACCTCTGGTGTGACTGTAAATGCAGACCTTGAGCCAGAAACTCATCACCAAACACCAATGACTTGTACATATGGGTTCAGTCATTTTAGACACTTCTAAAACTGTTGCAACAGAGATGGAAATACAATTTTTAAATACATGAATTATGTTCCCATCGTTGTTGCCACAGATTTGGAAGTGCATTTTTCTGTTCAAAAGAAGGGGGTGTCCCAATACTTTTGTCTATATAGTGTATGTACAAGTCATTGGTATTTGGTGATGAGTTTTTGTCTCAAGGTCTGCATTTACAGTCACACCAGAGGTGTTAAACTGGGATTAGGACTTGGTTTTATGCAGACCAGTCAAGTTCTTCCACACTGACTGAATCAATCATTTTCTTTTTGAACCTTGCCTTATAGAATAGAATAGAAAAGGGTCCTGTCCAAACTGTTGCTATAATATTAGAAGCACACAATTTCCTAGAATATCATTATATGCTTTAACATTAAGATTTGTACTCATAGAAATTACTAAAGTAGTCAAACCTGTTCATTAGAAGGGGGCGACCCAATACTTTTGGCAATATAGTGTATATTCTCTACATATTTGTTCCTTCTTCACCCTGTTTAGAGAAAAGTGTTTGTTGAGAGTCACTGGCGATTTCTGCCGTTCAAAAGAAGGCGAATGACCCGGTGGAAAATGCGAACTGAGAGTACACACTTCACATGGCTGTATTTCCTGAAAATGTTCTCAGGACTCAGTGCTTACTAATGCCGCATTTTGAGGAAGCTGCTGCTGAAGGGCCCCATTCGCCGCTACACTGAGAACTGAGTCAGTGCAATCCAGCAAGAGAGAGTAATACTGCTCTGAAAGCCTCTGTAACCCTGAGTCACTTGCTGGCAGCTGGTTGTTTTCTGAGGGAGAGTAATTTGGATGGAGCGCCTTGCCTTATAAAAGATGGACCAGATTGGCTCAGATATCCATTAGAGAGGACTTTCTAAGCCTGTTATTAGAGGAGAGAAGAGGGATCTATTGAACGATATCAGGGAGATTTTGAATTTTTAGTGAGATTTGAAAGCCACCCCCCTTCCCACACATTCTTAGCGAATTTGCATTCTCTTTTGTGGTATTATCAGGGACATTATTACATTTTCCCAGGATTTCTGTCATAAGACGGTCTAGGTGTTTGGGCTTCTCTGGGAGTTGGAACTTCATTCTGGTCATTAAAATTAGCTAAACATCGCATCTGATAGAATTAATTATCTAAAACATCTATTTAAGTCTTTAAGTCACTCATACAATTGACATGACAGAGTGGGCAAACAGGCACAAGAGCTACTATTCCTGTAAATATGCTGTTTGAGCAGCATAGATTTAGAGTGCAGTCATCCAAACAGGCTTTTGGGTTTGTTATACCACTGCAGGCTAAGTCTTAATTGAAGCATGATTAATGAATAAAGTTCACTCCCACATATTATGGATTATCTCTAAATATATATCACTAATTGAATGGATGAATGAATGAATGAATGATGCATTTATATAGTGCTTTATTGTGCCCAAAGCACTTTACAATCATGAGAGGGTCTCTGCTCAACCACCACTAGTGTGCAGCATCCACCTGGATGATGCGACGGCAGCCACAGGACAACGGCGCCAGTACGCTCACCACACACCAGCTACAGGTGGAGAGAAGAGAGAGTCATAGAGCCAATCAAGTGGATGGGGATTATTAGGAGGCCATGATTGACAAAGGCCAGTGGAGGGAATTTGGCCAGGACACCGGGGTTACACCCCTACTCTTTACGAGAAGTGCCATGGGATTTTTAATGACCACAGAGAGTCAGGACCTCGGTTTAACGTCTCATCCGAAAGATGGTTTAATTGGTTTCATACATTACACTGCTGTTGGTTGACTGTCATTAGCTCATATTGTCTTTTTGAAATAGAGAGCATAACCATTTCAGCTGTGCTTTGATGAGAACAAAAGGAGACCTCACCAAACAGATTATTAATGGTAGGAATGGAATCACAGTTCCTATGTTATTTTCAGTGAGTGCATGTGATTCCATGTAACTTTATTCATCGTCGTCACTTGTGCCAATGAAAATTAGATTCATTCTCTCTAAGATTGTTTTTTAATTGATGCTTTTATTCAGCAAGGGCATATTATTTTGCTCAAAAGTGACAGCAAAAACACTTATAATGTAAATATATATATATATATTAAATAAATGCTTTTGAACTTTCTAATCAGAATACTAGAAAAAATGCTCCACAGTTTCCACAAACATATTAATCAGCACAACCTTTTTCAACTTTGATAACAATAATAATTATTTTCTTCTTAGCACCTAAATCAGTATATTAGAATGATTTCTGAAGGATCATATGACAATGAATGACTGCTTAAAATTTTGACATCACAGATATAAATTACATCTTAAAATATATTCAAAAAGAACAGTTACTTTAAATTGTAATAATATTTCACAATATTACTGTTTGCAGCCTTGGTGAGCATAAGAGATGTCTTTCAAAAATAATTAAAACATTCCTTCCATCTTTGAAACAATACTGTATATTGTGTATTATAATTTCTATGTGTATTTTTTTTTTTTTTTTAAATAATATGTATTTATTTCTAATTTTGGTCATGATTTTGAATTTGGGTCTTGCAAGTGAGACTGCGAGACAGAAGGAGTGTGTGTGTGTGTGTGTGGTGTTATACAGGTGCATCTCAGTAAATTAGAATGTCGTGAAAAAGTTATTTTTTTCTTGTAAGTTATTTCAAAAAGTGAAACTTCCATATATTTTAGATTCATTGCATGTAAAGTACAACATTTCAAAAGTTTTTTTTGTTTTAATTTTGATGATTAGAGCTTACAGCTCATGAAAGTCAAAAATCAGTATCTCCAAATATTAGAATATTTACATTTGAGTTTCCATTAATGACCATTCCTACAGTATAAATTCTGGGTATCTCTTGTTCTTTGAAACCACAATAATGGAGAAGACTGCTGACTTGTCAATGATCCAGAAGACGAACATTGACGCCCTCCACAAAGAAGGTAAGTCACAGAAGGTCATTACTGAAAGGTGTGGCTGTTTACAGAGTGCTGTATCAAAGCATATTAAATGCAAAGTTGACTGGAAGGAAGAATTTGGGTAGGAAAAGGTGCACAAGCAACAGGGATGACCGCAAGCTTGAGAATACTGTCAAGCAAAGCTGATTCAAACACTTGTGAGAGCTTCACAAGGAGTGGACTGAAGCTGGAGTCAGTGCATCAAGAGTCACCACGCTCAGACGTCTTCAGGAAAAGGGCTACCAAGCCACTTCTGAAACAGAAACAATGTCAGAAGCGTCTTACCTGGGCTGTGGAGAAAAAGAACTCAGTGGTCCAAAGTCCTCTTTTCAGATAAAAGTAAATTTTGCATTTCATTTGGAAACAAGGTCCCAGAGTCTGGAGGAAGAGTGGAGAGGCACAGAATCCATGTTGCTTGAAGTCCAGTGTGAAGTTTCCACAGTCAGTGATGATTTGGGCTGCCATGTCATCTGCTGGTGTTGGTCCACTGTGTTTTCTGAAGTCCACAGTCAACGCAGCCATCTACCAGGAAATTTTAGAGCACTTCATGCTTCCTTCTGCTGACAAGCTTTATGGAGATGCTGATTTCATTTTCCAGCAGGACTTGGCACCTGCCCACACTGCCAAAGGTACTAAAAGCTGGTTCAACGACCATGGTGTTACTGTGCTTGATTGGCCAGCAAACTCGCCTGACCTGAACCCCATAGAGAATCTGTGGGGTATTGTCAAGAGGAAGATGAGAGACACCAGACCCAACAATGCAGATGACCTGAAGGCTGCTATCAAAGAAACCTGGGCTTCCATACCACCTCAGCAGTGCCACAAACTGATCACCTCCATGCCACGCCGAATTGAGGCAGTAATTAAAGCAAAAGGAGCCTCTACCAAGTATTGAGTACATATACAGTAAATTAACATACTTTCCAGAAGGCCAACAATTCAAAAATTGGTTTTATGAAGTATTCTAATTTGTTGAGATAGTGAATTGGTGGGTTTTTGTTAAATGTGAGCCTAAATCATCACAATTAAAAGAACCAAAGACTTAAACTAGTTCAGTCTGTGTGCATTGAGTTTATTTAATACACAAGTTTAACAATTTGAGTTGAATTACTGAAATAAATGAACTTTTCCACGACATTCTAATTTATTGAGATGCACCTGTATGTGGGGGGAATTAGGGCGTAGCACTCCAGTCCGTTTATCCATTCACCATGAAGTTACAGCCATGCAAAACAAAAGCTCATAAATTATGCATGCGAAACATTGAAATAAAATTAAAACCACTTTCACGATGTCTGTGCTCAATGTCTGTCCTATCTGAAGGATGGTGTTATCAAAATCGTTATGAAAATATGTAAGGAATTAAACACAGAATCATATTAAAATGCTAAACAATAGCAAATCTAGACCAGAGTATATAAGAAATAATAATCAGTTTAAAAAGAAAAAGTATTCAATCTTTTTCTATAGCATGCCTTGACTTCAGAAGCACTCTGTGTGGTTGGATGGATGAATAGATGGATGTAAGGCTGCTTGATTCAAATGTACAGTACTGTATCTCTGATATTATAATCATCTCAATCTAGCGACTCTTCTCTAGGTGTGACATTAGAATGGGTTACGTTCCTAACAATGGTATAAACCCCACTGCTGGAGAGAAAGATATTCTGGAGAACAGAAGTCAAAACAAATCAGAACACAAAAACAAGTGCATTGACATGGCAATGCAAAGTGCCAGATTATCAAGGTTAAAAATCTAATCCCTTTATCTTTTTCATCTCTTGATTGCTTCACCAAAGCCACTTTCCCTCACTTGGCAGAGTACACACCTTGCGACCCGCTTTTAGTCCAGATTAAGAGAAACCCTAATCCCATTCAGAGGATCTGATTAAACCGCTGCTTCGAGAAATCCAGTCACGCCTTATTTTTGATCTCTCTCTACCCCCATATCACTAACACAGAAAATAATTGTATTTTTTGCCATTATCTTTTCTTTGAGAGAGAAAAGACCAAGGCTGTTTCCTCCGAGGCAACAGAGGCAGTGCCTCCTTAAAACATTGGATGAGAAAAAAAAAGAGTAGTACAAAAATAAAACAATGCAAATATTACAAAATATAACATTAAACAAGTGCATAAATCATTACATTTTCTAAAGAAAACTGTCCAACAGACACTATCAGGTAATTTACAATGGGAGTCCGCATCTCTCTCGCCTCCCCTGAGCCCACTGAGTTTTAACAGACCCCCTAAAAGGGTCTGTAAAGGGTTTGGCGGTGGGTAATTGAGAATGAATGGGGGAAAGTCATGTGAGAGGAGAATATGACTGGTTATGATTGGCTGTGATTGGTTTATGCGATAAATCCCGCCTCTTGTCAGTCTGAATGAACAATATGTAAGCAATAAGGTACGAGAGGGTGTGCTGTATAGTGTATACGCCTCAAATATCTTATTGCTTTTATAACATGGTTACCACACAATAAAAAATAGTAAAACCAAAAATGTATGAACTGATATGTTACACAGAAAACTAATAAATACAGTAATATTTCCTCCTCACTTCAGAAACTGTGGGCTTCCACACAGACATGCGCACATGTCAACTTTTCTCCCGCAGGAGAAGAGTTTTTTTGACAGGGGAAGGGCATGGTCTCAAAATTAAAGATGAATGATGCAAAACAACACCAGCAGGGGTCACTCATGCCTCATTAAACAAATAACAAGCAGTTCATTTTGCTGAAATACATAATACACAGAACAGTTTTGACACTATGTTACTGATTGTTTATGTTTCTAAGGGTGTTGCGCAGTGATACACAGAACCGTTGAGTGAAGCAGGCATAGCTGTGCTTTATCGTGAATAAAACCAAAGTCTCTTTAAGGCAAGTCATGTCACTCGGCGGCCATCTTTGAAATGCCACTCGGGCATGCAAGTTCAGCTCCTATCTCTTTGTATGGGGAAACATCAAATTCTACAAAACTGGTCTCCAAGCTTATGATTAAATGTCATATTTGAAATCACCAAAGAAATCTGACAACAACTGTATCATAAATGTTGTTTATTTTACTCAAATAGCATTATTCTATAGTATTTGATAAAACACAGCTGATGACCAATCAGAATTGAAGACTGGAGCTAACCGTTTTAATTTAATTTAATTTAATTTAATTTAATTTAATTTAAATTTAATTAAAGCTAATTAAAAAATTAAGTAAACAAGTCACACACTTAGATATAACCACTTTGTTACCTCAAAATAAGACTTGAAATGGCCTGAAAACATGATCTGTGGGAGTTTTCAGTGAGCAATAACCTTGGAGAAATTTAAAGTAAATAAAGTATTTACTGAGCTTTGATGACTGATGATTCGAAAAATGTAAAAACTGTTAAAAGTTAACTGTTAAAAATAATAGCATAAGTTCATAAAATATATTGTTTAAATTATTTTTAAATATAAATTTAAACGGATTATTTAAAATGTATTTACTGATAGTGTAAACTATCAGTACACCTACCATCAATTACAATAAGTACCTTGGTCCATGTTTATGGCCTTAAACTTGAGTACCGCATAACTTATTCTGTACATTAACTAATAGGTACATACACAAGTACGTACATAGTAAGTATATGAAAATAAAGTGCACAATTTTACATAAACATTATACACAGGAATGGATTACCAGTTCTTCAAACTTTGTAAGCACTGTTGTGGAGAGCAATTTATCATTAACAGTCCTACACAAGCAATTGAAAAACAGTCCTCTTTTTATTAGGTAAGGTTAGGACTTACCAAGCATACCGTATATACCAAGTACAGTATGTGTCTTGTTTGTTACCACATAATACCACATTTTTCTGTAGGTGCTACACATTTACCATGTACATATCAACAGTAATGTGTCTTATTAGTTACCATATACAGATACAGTAAGGACGTGCCTGTTTGTACCCACTTGTCCATAAGTACTACATATTTACCATGTATATACATTAGTAAGTACAGTAAAGTATCTAATTAGTTACCATATGTACGGGCACTACCTGTAAGTGACCGTTCTTACCCACACTTGTCTGTATGTACAAACTAATTACCATGCATGTACGACTGTTAAGTACAGCCGTGTTTCTTATTTGTTACATGTACATACACTTCAGGTAAGTACCTTGTGTTACCACTCATTTGCCCGTAGGTACAAGATATTTACCATGTATGTACCAGGGAAGTACACGTACTGTAAAATAAAGTGCTACCCAATTTCCTCTTACTTTGTCCAGGGATTATATTACACATTGTATCCTTATGTAGCTATTATAAATATATATATATATAAACATTCAAAATATCCAAATTTGAAATGATGATGATAATAATAATAATAATAATAAATAAGTTAAACATTTCAACATACATTTCAACCAATTTATAACTATAGAATTCTCCAACACTAAAGAGTATTTATCTGTTTCCTTCTTTTTCTTTCTTGTTTATCTGATGACTAACAGATGATCAGCTCAAGGAATCAAGGGGTCAAGATTTGGCTGGTTAACATGGCCCCGTTAGCCCCTGCTGGTAGATGCCGTGACTAAACCATCTGCTTCCAAAAGTGACTTTATTCACTGACGTGAACATCATTCTGATGTAGCCATGTACTCTGGACGGCTGATTTCAAATCTATTTTTTCTGAGTATCTTGTGCCAGCAGAACAACAGCCAATAATGACACTATCTTCTGTAGAGCTGCTTGCAGTAGAAATTGAATACTTTTGGAACATTAACACTGACATTTTCCTGTACACTGCTGAAGCTGCTTTGAAACAATCTGCACTGTGTAAAGTGCTATATAAATAAACGTGACTTGAACATTTTAATGCATTTCTCCAGGTTTTTCATACCTTTTAGCAAGGAATCACGAATCAAGGAAGAAAGGCGAGTGTGTCTGAGATTCCCGAGAGCTTTTATAGCTCTGTATCGCCAGCTTGTGGACAAACGCGATTCTGCCGCTTGAATCAGAGCATATTCTCACATGACAGAGGAGGAGAGTGCTGAAAATTTGAAACGCTGTAATTTCCTTGTAAACTAATAATCAAAGACCTTTTCAAGAAAGACAGTGATTAGCCTGCAAGTGACGATGTGTCTTCATCAAGGCTTCTCTGTCAGCTTAATTTCCATGGCCCTCGTTGGAGCATCACCAAATGGCATTGGCTGCCATATTTGAAGAGGCAGTGAGCTATTCTGTGTAATTATCACTGATGTGTATGCTTGCGGTGAAGTGGCTCATTCTAAACTTGGACACCATTCAGAGACAGCTATCTGCACTAGCTCTGGGACACCACACAGGCATATGCAGATACACAGACATGGACACGTTCACACACAAAACACCCACCCACACAGAGGAGGCAGATGATGTTAGATTAACTGACAAACACCATACTGTTTTTTTATTTTTATTTTTATAATTTTTGGCATATCTCTGTGCGATGCAGCTTTGATAGGTGCTGTAATATTTGTACATTTATTTTGCATGTTAAATGCACATATGGCAGTGCACGCAATACCTCCTGTGCGTATCCCACAACTACCGTTCAGAGAATTGTTGTATAAAAGAATCCTGATAAAATATATCATGGTTTACATTAAGCAAAAATATTCTCAACATTCTCTGACTATTATGCACACAGTAGAACATTCCTGTCACTTGTTTAGTTCAGTTTGTTTAGTCTTTTTCCACAGTGTGTTTTTGCTGTGGTCAAACAGATCCACACATGTCACTTTAGTGGTTACTAGTCAAGTCTGTCATAAGTAAATCCCAACTATGTGGTAAAACAAAGATTTAGCATCAATAATATCTGCCCTAATTATTTTTTTATGATGTTAGACATATTCAAAGAGTCAGAAGGCAGAATATGAGGTTCACTTTGAAATTACTACTACTATTTCTACATCTCTGGAACCCTAAACATAAAAACAATAAAGTCAAGCTCAAAAGAAACATGAGGGGTAACTGTATAATTCATCAAGAAACATCCAACTTCACTATATTCATAAAAAGGCCCTAGTGGTTGTGAGGCCTTCACACACCGGATCATTAAACATCAGAATTACATTGTGAGATCATATTGCATCACGAGCAGCATCAAGGCCAGAGGACGACTCACACTTGAAAAGGACTCCACAAAGACCTAATTAATTTAATAAAAATAAAGTTTAACTAAAATAAGCACAGTAATTTCAAAGTAAACATGTTAATGTCAATTGTGCTTTTGTATAGAGAGGAATCACTATAATTAATTCATAAATAAGACCTAACAGCATGTATGAGCAATACCTTCAAAGTTATGTTAGGTTACGTTCATCCCTACAGACTTCTTATCACAGAATTATGAACCACTCAAACAGTCTTTGTTTTTAATTATCTTTTGTCATTATTTATGTGAACTGCTAGCTAGGGTAATGACGCACAAAATCATTAAAAAGCATTTGCTAAATTACAAATAATGAAGCAACGTCTTTAAGACTGTAGGGAACGTGAAATCATGGCTGTCAGATATTTCTAATCTCCTATTTATAATCTACAGTTTGCAGAAGAACCATGTTGAGCATCTAAATCTGTCTTTTTGTACACTTACTTTACTAGGACTTTAAAAAGTCGCAGAAAACTAGAAATCGCGATCAAGTTTTTTTTTCTCTACACTCTAAAAGAAAATGGTGCTATATAGCACTAAAAGTGGTTCTTTGGATCATAATCATATAGGAACCACTTTTGGTGCTTCAGTGGTTCTTCAGCAGTTCTTCACCGGTTCTTTGGCATAACTGAGGGGCTATATAGCACTGCTACCATATTCAAAAACTGTTAAGCTCCTGTATGGTTCTTCAGTGGTTCTTTGGGGTGATTAAGGTGCTATATAGCACCACTGCCATACAAAGAACCTGTTAAGCCCCTTTAAAGGTTCTTTACGAGCCAAAGAACCACTGTTGGTGCTGTTTAGCACCATTTTTGTTGAATAAATACAATGCAATATGGCACCTCTTATGGTTCAGCACCATTTGACAAAGATGCTGTATAGCACCTTTAAAGATATGGTGCTATACCGCACCAAAAGTGGTTCCCCTAAGATTACGAGCCAATAACCACTTTTAGTGCTATATAGCACCATTTTTTTAGAGTGTATTGTGAGATATATCGCCTGGCAACAAGAGGATGGGACTTGATTTTATTCATTGGATTTCATTGGATTGTTGTGTACACATCACCAAAGCTGTCGTTATGAGGGTGAGGCGACATTAACGTTTTTGATTATGAGGGCACATGAATTGAAAAAGTAATGTTCCTATAAATCATTTATAATAAATCCTGCAATATGGCATAACAAATGAGAATTGTCAATTTTGATTTCATAGTGACTTCAAACGTGTATTTTCTGCACTTATTTATTCAACTCAGCTTCCCTCCAAGTTTTGTTTTTTATCTTCCTCTCTTATTCTCTGTCAGAGATGTATTTTTGTGTTTGTCCACTGTGTTGTTTTGATGTTATATGATGTATGCAGTTATCTGTCAGTGACAGCCGGTGGGACGTGTTTACTTGAGCTCAACAGGAGCTGACTCATGTCTGTACCTACATGTCACCTCTTTGCCATGCCATAACTTAAAGAAGACATGCTAATGAAACTCTGGGTCTTCACTGCTGCCAACTCCACTGATATGCTCCCCAAAACATCCTGTCAACTTCAGTCAGACTGCTGAAGACTGGAGTTCTGAACCAGTCAGAAGGGAGCCCATATGATAGAATCTTTCGTAAAATATGTCCAAAAATTAAAGGAGGCAAGTTTGTAGAACAGATGTCTGCAAGAATAAGACATCTAGTAGATGATGAAGATAAAGATCTGGCTGCTTTCCACAGCACACATGTAAATGAACGAAACCCTTCTACTGTTGTTACATTCACACAGCAGCTGAATAACGTTATCAGTCTCCTTCAGTTTTTTTTATGCTCTTTATGTATGGAACTGTAGTCTTTTTTTTTGTTATGCCATTGTATGATATGTCATATATTAGGCCTATATGTGAAGAACTTCTGTCAAGTATTATAGAAACATACATACATACATATTTATGAAAGAAAGGTTGAAGAATAACATGCCTTTAAGTCTTTGGAAATACAAGATTGAACAGGACAAAATGGAACTGGAACCACACGAGTGACACTTAATGCAAGCTACATCTATTCGCCAGTAGGTGGTGACAAATTATTAGTGAATCAATGAATCAGTCATTCCACCGATTCGTACAAAACCTAGGGACGCAGCATCTTTATGAGAGGGTCATCGAATCATTCACTTGTTCAACAACACTTTACACTGACAACACTGAATTGCATAGCCTACAACTCTATCTTATTTAACCATATCTTTGTATGGCAGAAACAAATAGAGTATTATGAGCAGTATGTGACTGATTCACTGATTTTTTAAATTGATTCGTTCAAAACACTGATTCTTCACTCCTGGAGAAGGAAAAGAGCTGATAGCTCTGATTTGTTTGGACAATTTTTGTTGTTGAAGCAAAAATAGACAACTGGGAATAATTGTGCCTAAAATGTAAGTTACTCAATATTACCGCCTTCTTTATTCAATTGTTGTAGCTATTAAATCACATTCCCTATGGCCTACTCTTGTTGATGTTCAGAGCTGTGCTTGCTCGTGATTGCTTGGGTGATTTCAAAAGTACAGAAATAGATTAAACACCATCAGCGTGGTCAAAATGCTTGTATTTATATAATCACATAGCTTTACCCACAAAGCAATTACTTTTTTCACGTTTACAGATGGTTATTTAAGTATGCTATTCTGTTTTGCACTAGCTGGCTTCTTCATCTGTAGACATGTTTTCCATCAAGAAGACGTCTATTTAATGAGCATGCTATAATTAAGTTATAGGCTAATTATTGTAATTAAGTTATAATAAGTTACAATTAAGTTCTACCTTAAAAATTGGACGATTTTAGTTTCATAACCAACGCGTGAGTAACAAGTAAAGACACTATTTGTTAGATTCCGTGCCTGTTTTCTGGATGCGTGCATCATGAAACCAATTAAAATAAAGACTGGAGCAAGTTATATAAATACAACATTAATTGTGTAATTAAGTTAGGAATTAAGCTGAAGATCTTACCTGATTCCGCTATAGTCTGCAAAGTGTGTAAATCCACGATGACCAGACACAGCCTGGGAAAATTATGATAAGTAGGCTGTTCAAGAAAGGTCAAAATAAATGAGAAGCGTTGTGGGGAAAAATTAACACGTCACAATACACAGATTAACCATTTATAAAAAAATAAATAATAATAATAATACAAAAAATAAATAAATATATATATATATATATATAAGAAAATACATTTCTCAGATGAACCCCTTGAAACACACTGATCTTCTCAAATAAAACAGTATAGTCTCTACCATTCATTTTTAGAGGGGGGGGGTTATAATCTTTTACACTCTGATGTACTCTGTTATACTCTGTTATAATCTTTTACACTCTGGGAAAAATTAACACGTCACAATACACAGATTAACCATTTATAATATATATATATATATATATATATATATAAGAAAATACATTTCTCAGATGAACCCCTTGAAACACACTGATCTTCTCAAATAAAACAGTATAGTCTCTACCATTCACTTTTAGAGGTGGGGAGGTGGGGGTTATAATCTTTTACACTCTGATGTACTGATCTGATCTGAAAAAGATCCGTCATTACACTGTGATTTTTATTGTAAATGTTCAAGCATGATTTCCACTGTAACTCCCAAAACAAGTAGCCTATAATAGTAATTTTGAAGAACAAATGTGAAGGCTATCAGACGGAGCAGCACAGGGACTTTAATTTGGCACAAGAGGCTATCAGTTGGATGCTCATAGCATGACGCTACAATAAGAGGCTTTCCTTTACTCTGCGGCCTAACGTTCAATCAGACTGCATATCTGAATCCAGCTGATATTTCTCCAGAACAATGAATTATCTCTTTAAATCCCCATGAAAACAAGCACCATGAGAAGGAGGTTAATCATGGTCACTAAACATGCTGTGCATTGTCCAGAGGACAAGGTTGTTTGATTGTCTCCAGCATGCAGTGTTTCCTTATCTCAGGAATACATGAGCCTGGCGAAACCATTCGTGTGCAGCTGACTGAGATGCACTTTGTAGTAAATCTACAAATAGCAGCCAGAAGAAGGAAACATATGCTGTCTCTTTTGTTAAGGAGACAGTGATAAACTTTTTGGTGAGCATAAGAAGTAATGTTGCATTATAGAGATGCTGGAGACTGTTTGATGATTCCAGATGTGGGTCTGTTTTATCAGGTCTATCGGCGTGTACGCAGTATTGAACTTTAAAATGAAAGAGATTTAATTCACTACTCCTTTGAGTGAAAAATGCCTTTTGCGAAGATGACATTCACATGACAGACATGTTAGCACGTACATTTGTTGGTCTCAGAACATCATGTTGAATCCTGTCAAGGTTTTCCTCAGAATTTGTCATGTCTTCCTTGATTACTTGGATCATTTGTAGTTGGTAGACAACACAGCATGACAAGTCAATTTCAATTTAATTTCAATCAAAACAGCAATGCCTGTTTTTACATGTTTCTATTAAAGAGAACAGCTGTAGTTTCTGGAACACAATAGTGGGCAAATTTGCTAATAGGCATCCCATGGCTTACAGGCGCGTGTTTAAGCAGCGTCACGAGAAAGTAAAAGGCATGTGCAATGGCAAACATGCCTTAGATTGCGAACAAACGCTTAACTCAAAACATTTGGAAATCCAAACAACATCCTCGCTCTGTGTTCTACATGGTTGCCTATGTCTTTTTCGAAGGGTTTTTCAATAATGCATATCTGAAGCCAACAGGTGTTAGATGAGAAAGCAGCATGATTCAGCTGCACTAGCTGATGTATTCTTTTTAACATGCTACATTGTTACAAACAGCGTCCACTAGGCCTTGAAATAAATGAAGTTGCTTTGTTTCCGAAGTCATAAAATGAAGCGAACACTCATCTGTTCGGGATAATATCTGTGTGCTTTTAAAGCAGACGACGTTGATGTCTCGTAGTAAGCGCTGCAGATACAAGCTGTTCCCAATTAACCATTTGAACATTTAATCCAGCAGGCCTCCCATCCCTGAGCTGGGTGGGAGGGCCCCTTTCCCAGCATGCATTCTTCCAGATAAGCGGAGATGGAGATGCAAAGCTGCCTAATATAATTGCATATTAGCTGGCTCAGGCCTGAGCTCCCAGTGGGGCTGTTAATTTATCGCAACCAATTTAAATTCCTGCCACTTTCTAATAGCACTAATGAAAGGCCTCTCCCTGCACTAAGAGTACATTTGAGCTTTCTCATTCAGGCACAAGGTGCATTAAACTCAACTAAATGCATAGAAAGCAAGCGGGAACAAATCGGAGGCAAATGTTTACCATATGTCACCTAGGCCCTAATTAGTACAAGCAGAACATTGGACAAAAGAGTAAAGAGGAAAATTAAAGTTTTTGGAGTGCAGCACACAAGGGTGCCCTCACTGGGATTCATTTTAGAGGCATAATGTGCACAATTAAGCACTTTTAAGTCTCCTTTGTAGCATGTTGCAGCTCTTCAGAGGGCTATAAATAGAGATCTTTCAGAAAATTGGTCGCAACTGCATGTTTGCTGGAGGTGCGTGTGTCAGCATGAGGTCTCATCAACATCGTGCGGCTAACTGAAGGTGGCAGGCTTCACCTTTACAATGTTTTGTTTCTGTTGCTTACAAAACCGGATGGATGATTCCAGAAAGAAAAGTTCTCATCATATAAAAAGTGAGATTTATGTGCTCCGTTTAAAACCTGGAGTATTTACCTTTTGCTGTGCCTGCTTTCAGACATTTTAGTGTCTTGAGAGGGCAGTATGGGTGTAAAATGGCAGAGAAGGGGTGACGTAAAGGTCTTCAAAAAATACTCTGCACCTACAGAATGTTCTCCATTTAGATTGAAATAAGAAATAGAGGTGAGAAAATCAATAAATCCAGTCTCGACTTGTCAGTCTCACTAAAAAGAATGAAGACATGCTCTTTAGTCGTTTTCTTGCAACACAGAGAAACAGAGCAGGCTCCCTGGAGACCGGCTTCATGCAGAGACCTAATAGTGTCAGAGAAAAATAGCAGTCACTGACTATTGCTTGTTGATTTATTCTATGCGATCATCGCTCCTGTAATCATAATTGGATTTTATGAAGCAAATGAAGCTTGATGAAAATAACGAATGAAAGAAAAGACCTTTTGAGTTGAGGCGGAGATGTTGTAAGTGGTACTTTGAGATGTATCAGGCTAAAACCAAACTCATTTAACAAAACTTAGTATTAAATGGTAGACCGGTTGGCACAGACCTCTCGATGAAGTTGTCAAGCTAACCATGATTTCTTGAGCTTCGAAATAGGTTTTCTGGTAAATCTGATCAATACTTAACTGTATATAGCCTCATGCTTTATATTTATCGCTTAAGTTACTCAGACATCTATGAAGATGGCTCCTCCTCCAGTGAGTGCATTGTACTGTTTGCATTCACTTCATATCCCCCTTCCATGCCAAGGCTTCTGGGAAGGGGCGCAGCGAAAGTGCTTAGTTTTCATTCTCGTTATCAGGAAGGCAGTGGGAGATGATATATCACAGGCACTTACCCAGTGAATCTGACAAATGAAATGGCATTGGGCTGTGGACAATGCCTGTTTAATGGAAGTGGCCCTCGGTCTAACACCAAGCTGAGGAGACATTACGCCATGAGATGAAATCTGTAGTGAGGCCTTTCATGCAGATGCAGCTGTCCTTGATAACGCAGCAACTCTTATGAGAAGAAAGAAACGAATGTGGAGTAAAGTATATATTGAAAAATATGTACTCAGACCTTTATATGGAAGTCAGACTGTGAGTCAGTCACCTGTATGTGCATCTTAGCATCATTTGCACTTTTGTAGTCTCACCTTTACTTGAGAATACTGGTGCCAAGTTAACTTTGATGACCCCCACTGATAAAGGCGGCTGTTAGTTTCAGCCTCAGACGTTATGCCCACGGACTGTTGGCTAAATGTCTGATCCATAAGGTAAACAAAATGGGAAACGTTTTGGGAGTTTCAGCGTTGTCATCTGATTGGTTCTACAGTAACTCTACAGGAATTCCAAAAGATGTGTGTGCCACTTTCATTAATGGTTCATTACCTGCTTTGAAACAAAGCCATCATGATGCCAAACCCCCTCATGGAAGAAGAAAGCCATTGTGTGTACAACCATAGTCCTTTTCGGATGGTGATTGATTTTCATTTGGATGTCTGTAAAAATAAATTTACATGCCACCTCAGTGATAAAACTCATGCATTCAGATGATGATTTATTCTAGGGTGACCATATTTTAGTTTTCCAAAAAGAGGGCAGTAGGGGGTGGGGACATGGGCGGGGCTTCGCCTAACAGTATACATAGCAAGGTTTTTTTGTTTGTTTGTTTGTTTGCTTATTTTGTTTTTTATAATAAATAAAAAGAAAACAAGTAGATATAATAGAAAAAGAATAGGGAATGCTAGTGTTAGAGGGTCATTTTTAAATAAAAATAAAAAAAGTCTATAGAACAGAAAAAGAATAGATAATGCTAGTGTTAGAAGGTCATTATTTATAATAAATAAAAAGAAAATAAGTCGAAATAATAGAGAAAGAATAGATAATGCTAGTGTTGGATGCTCTTTTTTCTTTATAAATAAAACAAGCAGTTAGAATAGAAATAGAATAGAGAGTGCAAATGTTAGAGGTCAAGTTTCTTTAATTAAAAAATGGCATATACAATTAGAATTAGCATTAGAATGGGAGTGCTAGAGTTAGAGGGTCAAATGAAGATGAAAGAGATGTGTTTTCAGCTGTTACATGAAAATATTAAGGACTCAGCTGCTTGAGTTAGGCAGGTCATTCCACCAGGAGCAGGGCCGCATTAATGCACGGGTTTACCTGGGCTTAAGCCCAGGGCCCCGGACTGAGGGGGGCCCCGGTGATGTCGGAAAATATTGTAACTGCATTTTATAATGAGTAGACTGTTCCCTTAAAATTACGCTTTCGGTTTGCTTTGAATGCACGTTTCAGCCAGTCAGAAAAGAGAAAAATTGCCAAAAATTCCGTCGCTCACGGCATATTAATGCGGGGCTAGGAGAAGATGCCGATGCAGATCATGGCAGGTAGGTCATATGCTATCAGTAGTAAGATACAGTAGGCTATTAGTCTAATAATTAACTACTTTTCCATAGTAGAGCTCGCAGTAGTATAGCGACTACACACTACAGCTATGGAAGTGAACATAAACAGTTGTGGAAAAAATCTGATGTGTAACATTAGATTAGATTCGTGATTTAGATCTTAATAAACATCTCAAACAACGAAAGAAAAGAGCGAATTACTCACTGCTCTTGACTGAATAACTTTTTTCTTTATTAATTGTAATTAATACACTAAATAATACGCAATGATTACAGCCTACTTACATTTGAGTATTCAATTTCTGTATTATTCTTATGCTTCTGTAAATTATATGTAAAATGGAAAAAAAGTAAAGGACTGTTAATTCCATTTTTCATAGGCCTATTTTGTATTTGCTCTACTGTTTTTTTTTAATTTGCAACTTTTTTTTTTTTTTTTTTTTAAATAACAAAAATACCTTCAAAATGATATAGATTTGTTGGAATCGAACGAAAAATGACTGAGCTACAGCCGTTTGAAGTCGATGAAGTCAGCAAAGTAAATTCTGAGAAAAACAGTGTTCAAAGTTTTCTGAAGGCTCCAAAGCAAAATCGCCTAGCAACGCTGCATATTTTCCTCCAATTCTTTTCTTAATGATCATTAATATATATTAATAACCACAATAAAGCTATTTTTTTATTTTATCTTTGTTATTATAAAACAACATTTTTAAAAACAAATATAAGAAAGAAACAAATGCATTACTTTTTTCATTTTGCACCTAAACAATGCAACAAGCATTCAAGTAAGAAAAACAAATAATCAAATGTAAAATCACTTTTACAAATAAATTGATTATTAAAACTACAAAAGCAGTTCAATCAAGAGCAGCGATCTTTCCTTTTATTGTTAGATTAACATTAATGAGACAGACGAGCTACTGAGTGTGCATGGATCTAATATAATGTTACACATCAGATGTTTTCCCCAACAGTTCCCCAAACGTTCACTTAAGACATAACTGATTATGTCTGCGTGAATAGCCTACTTAAATACTGTAATTCTGTGTAGGCCTATACAAGGGGCGTTGCTAGACCTAAAGCTCGGCACAGGCCCCCATTACTTTTTCTATCACTTTTTTCTTGAAAGCCTGCTGTGTGCAAGAAGTGTGCAATACAATGCACTGTACAAACTTCCTTTACAGTGAAACAATACTGAGGAAGGTAAACATATGTTTGAAATTTTTTAAGTATCTTTAACATACTTAACATGAACATTTACATTGTTTACGGCATAAATGGCATACACTGTATGGAAATAATAAAAGCAGAGAGAATTTTTTCTTGCACATCTGCATTCTTCTATTACGCAATGATAACAATGAATAATTACATCTTTTCAAGAATTTACAATTACAATATTTCAAGAAACCAGTCATTTTATGGCTGCAACTAAAACAAAGAGCATATTTAATCTAGAAAAACAAACAAACAAAGGCATTTCCCGGTTTCAAGTCCAAACAAGGTTGGTTCATTTATTGAGCATTAAATTGTACTGCCTATAATTGCACCAGTGGTGTGCGGTGGTGTTTTAAAATGAGGAGGCAGTTATATACTGTATATATATATATATATATATATATATATATATATATATATATATATATAAATTCATGTCCCTGTTACACTTAATTTTTTTGTATTTAATTAACATTATTTTTATTTTACTTAATATTTTAAATGATAATTATACATTTCATAGTGTTTTTATGCAGTTTTACATTTATTCCAAAATAATAACTAAAGGCAGTAACAATTTGAACAATATTTTTGGAAAGACTTCATTAGTTAGGCTAACATTAGTTAACATGAACTAAGAATGAACAATACTTCTACAGCATTTATTAATCTTAGTTAGATGCTATTTACTAAGTGAAAATAGCAGGATTTTCTTTGCAATATGCTATTTACACTCAAATAACTATAGAAATAACTATAGATTCTATTTACACTATGTTAAAATAGCAGGATTGTCTGCTATTTATACTACTTATTTCAAATAGTGGCAATTATCTGCACATTAGTATTGTAAAACATTATAGAATGCAATAATAACATATTGAGAGTAAATTATAATTTTAATTCAAATTATTAAATGGATGCCACCGTATTGGGGCAATATAAGCCCTCCCTACACCTACCCGATGTGATATGAGATTTGAAAATGGAGAAGAAGGAAAAAAGTTTGGTAAAGGGGGAATCAAACCCGGGTCGATCACATCAAAAATGACATTGGCACGCGCTTTACGTTTTCAGGCCATTTCAAGTTTTATTTTGATGTCACACATAGCAGTGATATCTAAGGGGGTGAGTTGTTTACTTACTTAATATATAGTGTGCCATCATTTTCTTCATTCAGGCCGAGAGCTCGCACGAAAACCAGAGGCGGATTTATCGCATGAGCCAATCACATTCAATCATAACCGACCATATCCAATCATATCGCGATGGAGGCATTGCCTCCTCTCACGTGAATTAGGTTACTACATTGCATATAGACCTTTTTTTGCCGAGACTATCAATGTAAATGTATACACTGACAAATAAAGTAAATTGTTAAAACTTAAACTTGAGATTCATACTGGGGCACAGCAGATTTATACTGGGGCACGTGCCCCAGTAAAAGGGGTCTAGCGACGCCCCTGGCCTATACAGTATAGGCTATGTGTATGTTTATCGGGATCGCGCGCTGGCAGAAGCACCATTATGTGCGCAATTCATAAATCAGTCAGTGGCAGCGCAAGAAGCGAGCAGAGAAAAAGGTAGGCTACTCCTCTCTGAAAACATACAAATAAAGATAATTTTAGATGTTTAATTACTATTTGGGGCATTGGGATTGCTAGACGAGGGCTTAATTAACTCAATTTTGTGAAATCCTGAAATTTGACCAAAATCAACATTTTTGACTTTGTCTGTAGTTCAAAATTAGCCCGTGCACATTCCTACTCATTTTGACAGCACGGGCCACATATGACATGTGATTTGGACATAAGGGCTCAACAGTGGTTTAAATTTTTACTTGCCCTGCCATCAAAAATAAAATAGTTTTGTTATCATTGTTTTTGATACCAAATTTATAGATACCAGTTCAATTTTACAATTCTCGATTCCAACTGAAGACAAGTGAACAGTCAGTAAGAACAAATGAACAAATTATAAGCAATAGCACAAACAAACAGAACAAAGATTAAAAAAAACGTTTTGGAGTTTGTAGATGTTCATGTACAGAAACTGAATAATCAAATGTAAAATAACATTGCATAGCCTACTCTTGTATGTTTTTTTCTGTTCAAGGGCAAGTTGCGGAAAGAAAGGCAATTTGGGGCTCGCTCGCTGAGACGCGCGGCTCTGTGTGCACACAGAACATACTGAATGGGCCTACCTTTCATGTCTTCTTGCCCTTTAATGCTTTAAACTCTCTTGAATGTTTAAGTCGGCAAGGCTTAAAACTGGCACCAGGCCATCTGATCGGGCAGTCCTTATTGTCCAGCCTTTGGCCTTAATTGTAGGCCTAAATAAAAAGGCTAAAATACAACTTTGATGGTAAACACTTAAAAACTTTGCTACTGCAGCTCGTTACAAAGGTTTCACTCATTAGTTAGTGCATTAAAAATTAAAATTAGTGATTTTAAAAAAAATGCGAAGATCCACAAGCAGAAAGACATATCTGTGAAGGTAAATCAGAAGTGCACAGATTGTTTGTGAAGGTGTAGGCAGGCTACATTTACCTTCACTAATTTACCTTCCTGCACCGTTCCTAACTTAATGTTAGTTGAATTTAACCAACGTTAACACAATTAAATGCTGCACATTTTTAGATAGCCTATCTGTGTAAAATGTGTCCGACTCTGTGCATATGTGTAGTTCATGCAGTGATATTTGTGTATATTTTATATGACAGACCTTTAGGTTTTGATGTTTTGTTAAAGGGGTGGTTGTCTGTTTTTTTTCTAGGCTTGATTGTGTTTATGGGGTGCAGTCTAGCATGTGTTCATGATGTTTTTTTTTTAAAAACGCATTATTTTTCACATAATTTACCTTTATTCCACACCTCTCTGTCCCTTCTCTGACAAACGCCTCAATTTATTTCCTGGTTTGATGAAGCTCCTCCTTCAGAAATACGCGATGGGCTGCGATTGGTTAGCTGGCTCAGTGTGTTGTGATTCGCTAAACCGCCTCTACTGCACGTCTGAACGTCCCGCCCCTCTCCTCAGTGGCATGTGCTCCGGTTGAATTGTAAACAGTGGCGTTGTCTATAATGCTTATCAATTTGAGCCCGATTGAGACCCAGAGGATATTAGTGAAGAGGATCGTGCAGAACCTGTGCAAGCACGGCTGTTAATGGTATGTTTGGTTTAATGATTTTGAAACTTGAGAATCCATTAGAATCATTAGAAGACAGAATCGCGATTCATATGAATAGATTTTTACGTGCACCCCTAGTTTTCTCTTCCTTTTCTCTAAAGCAGCGCAGCATGGCCTCGCCCCCTTTGATGCGTGTTCCTGGGTGCAGGGCTTATCTGGGTCTGTGACGTATCAGACTCAGGAAGTAACTCGTTGTAGTCCCTTACCAGTCGTTTTTGTAGGCATTAAACTGCCAGAATTTTAAAAGACGATATCTCCGTTTGCATTGAACTTTCAGCGCCGCAACTCTGCAGATATTGTTTATGCTCAAACAGCAACATTACACACTAACTAATGTTAAAAAAGTGAAATCGCAATCAACCACCCCTTTAATGGCATTTATTACTTCAAATTTAAAGGCTGATGACTCGCGCTTTGTGATTATCAGGATTGAGTGAATGTAGACTGTAGTTCTCGTTGATGAAGGGCCCCTCAAGAGGTAAAGCCCAGGGGCCCCTTACGGTGTTAATGCGGCCCTGACCAGGAGGAAACAGTTAATGTAAAAGTCCATGAAATTTTTATCATAGGTAGAATGCAAAATGTTTCAATACAAGCATTTCGGTCAAATGTAATTTATGCAATATTTCAAACCTTTAACCCACTTGGGAAAATCAACCCATGGCAACAGTTTAAAAGTACCCCAATTCTGTGGAAAAAACGTGGACTTGGCAACCCTGCATCCAACAAGAGCTGCAGGAGTCAGATTTGACTGATCACAGGTCGAGAATAAGGAGAGACGACTGACAAGACCATGCTTGAGTATTTGCTCCTCAACAGATCCTGAGCTCATTGACAAATATCTGATCTTGTAAAATGTGCTCCCTTTACACAGAGTGCGTGTGATCGCGAAATCGAACGTGAAAGTAAACAGCGCAAACACTCATTCAAAAATATTTAAATACATGGCATACAGATTTGGCTCCCTGATGCGCCAAAATTACATACAATATTACAATGTTTAAAAAAAATCGCGGGAGCGAAACACATGTTGCAGGAGCAGGCGGCGATGGTCAGAAATTCAGCGGGAGGGGATTAAGAAAACAGAGGAATCCCTGACATTTTGGGCGATTAAGAAATCCCGGTGTTGTGGCCATCTTCGACCCCCCGGCCAGACGCATTTTTGTAGGTCCAAAAAGAGAACATATGGTCACCCTAATTTATTCACAGTTGAGGAGCAAGTTATGTGGTCCTACGAACTACGTGCTGCTTACGTGGTCAGTATGATTGTCTGCTGTAAATAAAGGCAGCGGCTATTTGCACTAAGTGAAAATAGCAATGGATTCTATTTACACCAAGTGAAAATAGCAGTATTTTTTAACGATATGCTATTTACACTAAGTGCAAATAGCTATAGATTCTATTTACACTATGTTAAAATAGCAAGATTTTCTGCTATTTATACTACTTATTGCAAATAAATAGCAATTATCTCACCTCAGTATTGTAGTAGGCCTACATTATAAAACACGCAATAATAACGTATTGAGTGTAAATTATAGTTTTAATTCAAATTATTAAATGGATGCCACCTTTACCTACATTTCACTACTGATTATACCCTGTATGATTGTGTATGTGACGAATAATAAAGAACCTTGAACCTATTGGGAATATAAAGCCCTCCCTACCCGATACTTTATTTTCAACTTTTTGATTATTTCCTTCATTTTTATTGAAAATAAATGCCTTTCTGATGCGATATGAGATTTGAAAAGGGAGAAAAAAAGTTCGGCAAAAGGCGGCCTCCAACTCGGGTCGACCGCGTCAAAATGCATGCATTATTTCATTTATTCACTATACTATTTGTTACTACTGTCTCATTTCAGTTTTAGTTTGGCTCTAGTTTTGTATTTATTCCAGTTTATATGAAACGGGTCATGTAGCGTGGATTGAAATTCATATATAGAGTAAGTACGTTTCACTGAACATGTTAAAAATAAGTTTGAGAAAGTTGTCGGGAGCGTGGTGGTGGTGACGTTGAAGGCGAGCGACCGTGGTGCTGTAGTTCGTTTATAGCCTTAGTTGAGCTTTTCAGTTCTGGCGCTTTTATTTAGGCTTCAAAATTCGTCAAAGTTATATTTTTTTTGTGAAGATTATCTTGATGGACAAAACGTTTAAGTTTCATGAACTATGATTGAACACAGAGCTTATTTTTTTGCGATAATCCAAAGGCCTATGGAAAAATCCTATTGGCTTTTTGTCAAGGAACCAGTTTCATGCTAACAGCCGATCCGCCTACAGAGTGACGTCATAGTTCCCCCACTCTATAAGATGGGCTATTTGCACTTAGTGTAAATAGACACTCTGGTAAATAAAATGTCTTGCTTGGAATAAATAAGGGATAATCAACGGTTGCCTCCACGAAGTGCATTTAAAATCCTTTAATGCACTGCAAACCGTTGATTATCCCGCTTATTCCATGGTCATTTGCCAAGTTATAGACAAGTTAAAACTAATATTGCTCTGCAGCGCATTTGACCAGAAGGGTAAAAATGACAGTTAGGGTATGTTCACACTGTCAGTTTTTGGGATTGACAACCCTATTTATTTACAGAACACAAAACTGACTGGAGCGGCTCCTGTGGAAAACTGACGGGATCTAAAACTTTCAGATGACACACAGCTCATTTCTCCATCACTGTAAGTTACAGAAACCACACATGAAAACACATAAAACACGGTAGACGCACGTTTGTGCGGCAGAGCTGCTCTCTGTCACTCTGTATGACGTGACAGACAACTTTGTCCAGTTCTGTTGCGTTCACACAGCGCGTGTGTTCCGAGAATGCGGTTGTGAGTCCTAAAAATTTACAGGTGTGAGTTCGGTTACAGAATGCGGTTGTCACGCACGTAAATAACAGAACTGTGTGTGAACGTAATCGTATTAAGGACTCAAATACAGGACTAAAGGTCTCTGCACACTGAGTCCGAAATTTTCGCACGTTAAAAAATAAATAAGACCTCACGTTGTGTCAATCACGTTTGCACACTGCCTCCGAAACTTTCGTCCTTCAAAAAAAATTTGGATCAGGTTCGATTTTCTGTGTTTTCGCATCCGTTGCATGCATTTTGATAGGAAAGGGTGAGGAATATGAAAAAACGGAAAAACGCATGTGAAAATTTCGGACTCAGTGTGCAATGTCCTTGACAACCGTATTCTGTTGCTGTGTGAATGTGGCCTTATTTTCATCAGTAACTGTTCGTTAGCTCTAGCATTCTGCTGCTTAAAATCAGACACAGTTGAAATAGTGCGGTAAGATAACATTTATTTGAATGAATTATAGCATTTATTTAAATTAATTATCGATCGAGAGAGAGAGATGACAGTTGTGTGCGTTACCTGCATCTGCGCATCTCTCTACAAACAATTAATTACTTCAAAAACAGCGATTTTACCACCTCAATCTTGAGGAATACTGTATAATGTAGGGATCTAGTATCTAGGCTATTTTACTAAAAAGAATCGCAGGGAAGCTTTGGCAACAAGTAAAGCCGGGCATACACTGTGCGATTTCTATGCGATTTTCGTGCGATTTCAGCAAGGTATCAACTCACACTGCACGAGAAGTTCGCATGCGATGTAAAGCCAAAGCTCACGATTTATGTGCTCTCACTATACGGTCCGATTGTTGAGCGTGATTTATGTACTCACACTGTACGTGTGAAATACTCGGGTTGCGCTTGCGCTTGCGTATATGGACGATAGCCAGACATACCTTAAAAAAAAAAAACTATCGGTGATATCACGAGGATTTGGCATTTCCAATTAATGTATTAAATTATTACTATTATTATTACTATGGTAGTTTTATTATTAAATGTATAGGTTCACTACAATTCATTTGGCCCGAAATAATTGCGCATTTACCCACATCTGAGGCGTGGATAATAAAAGATTAATTTAGATTACTCCTCGCTGAAAATTATTTAAAACATTTAGATATATTCTACAATTAATAGGCCTATAATTAAAATTCTCAACCGTCTAGCTAGCCTATGTCCGGACTCTGAACACTGAATGAACAGCTTAATGAATATATTCAGTCAATGAAAATAAAACCTTTATTACACACAAGGAAATTCCAAAAACAACTCGTTTAACACGAAACACTTCAATTATGTTGTTGTTTTTTCACTACGTATATCAGCCATAAGGGATTTTTATTTTTATTTTTTTAGAAAATAAATTAAGACAATACCCAATACTACGCATATCTTTCGTCTCCTCTGAGAGAATGTGCAGTTATGCAGCTTGGTCAGTTTTTACTTTCACTTTCTGTAGCTTAATGAATTGACTGGAGTTTAAAACTTCTTCATGGGCATTACGCTCATGAAGTTTGCAAATTGTTTGTGTGGTATGTACTGGCTCGCCTTCATGGTTTAAAACTGAAATATTTATAATTTTGCAACGTGTTTGTCTTTATCACTAATTGCTTCAATTGTGCGATACCCTCACAAGGGGCGACCAAAATGTCTGACATGCCAGAAATTCATCCGACCGTCCGATTGCCTGTCGGGAGTGACTTATCGATTCTCGTTTCCCCCTGTACACTGAACGAACACTGCACGACAAACGACGCACGACAAAGCTGAAATTCGTCCCGACTCAAAAAACAGTCGCACCAGTCAGAATTCGGCTCAAAATCGCACAGTTTATGCCCGGCTTTAATGTGTGTGCGCAGCGCAATCTGCAATCTCTCCCCCTCTCTCTCTCTCTTTTCCTCTCTCTCTCTCTCTCTCTCTCTATGTGTGTGTGTTCGTTTGTGTGCATCAATTAAAGCAGCACATTAATATGGAACGGTGATTAAACTGATTTGGAACTGTGCATTAAACAGTTTTAATGCATACTTGCCAGCCAATCAGAATCCAGTGTTCAGACATACCATGGAATAATAAGAATACATTTATATTTAATTTATTAATAAATAATTAATAGATTTTCTTATTTACATAAGCTAAACAAAGCTGATTGGTTATATTTTTAATGTATATAATTTAGTGCTGTCAATCGATAAAAAACAACAACTAATTAATCGCACATTTTTCAGAAATTAATCACGATTAATCCCACCTAACATTAAATATACTTTTATATTGCAATAATTTCACATTCAATCTTCAAATTAATGTACAAACAACATAAAGACAGTATATTTTTAATATTTGTTTAATGGCATCTTTATTTTTATGACTGAAGGCCAGTATCACTGATACCAATTAATACTGATTTCCCTATTAAGATGTTTCCCCTGTAATGCCTTTGTGGAGAGGAAGGACACACACACATCTGAACTAAGTGCAACCACAAATTCCTTAGGCTTAAAGAAATTTTCTTCTCTATCTGCAAGTCATAAAATTGACAGACGAACAGCACCTCACCCAACTGGCTGGCCAATTTCCTGCCATGCTTTTGGGTTATCATCGTAAGGAAACCTCTAAAAAAATAGGAGATCTTTGAGGTAAACATCTGGCAATGGTCCAGCGACAAACTTTATGATATCTCCTGACCGCTTAAGCAGTAACTCAATGATGGTATCAACAAGAAATACTTTTACGAGAGCTGGAGTGGGGCAGATGCATGCAGCAAATTGACTTTCCTGACCTCCCGTTTCTCTCACATTCCAAAAGGAAACACCTCCCGTTTCACCGCTTTGAACAGAACAAGACTCAAAACTTTTTCTTAAGTGTTCCAAAAAGACAATTAATAATAATCATTGCTGCTATTAGAAGCAAGATAATATATATATATATATATATATATATATATATATATATATATATTATAGATACAGACAATAAATATATATTGCTGGTTGTAGTTTATGAAATGAAATTAAGCTTTCTGTGTTATTGTAACCAATGATATCTTCTCAATCTGTGACATAACTTTTTCCTGTGTTTAATTCATATGCGTGTTGCGATTATTTACAAGTAGAATTTAGTATAGTTTAATCTATGCCTTAACCCGTGTAGTAGGTAAAAAGTAATATGGGCACTTTGTGTATGCCAAATACCTGTTGTTTGGTCTTGAATAATAGCTGATTTCACAAACAACAAGTTGGTGTAAGTGAAAGTTGACTCTTCTGATCCTAATGTATGATTATAACACATATAGAAATCTGCCAGGATATTTTCTTCATGTGACAAAATAACTAAGCAGATAAATTTACGCACGGAAGATTGATCCATGTGGGCAGGGTTCCGCCCACAGGAACCCTTTCATTGGAAGAGCGCTGGTGGATGCCCTGACGTCAGTCCATCTAAAAAGCGGACCCCCGCTCTCCTCTCTCTCTCTGCCCTCTGCTTGAAAGTCGCGCGTTTCTTGAAACTTGGAGCTGCTCCAAACGAGCTCCTAGCCTTAACATCTGGCCGAGTTTGAACATTGAACCAACATTTAGTCAAATCTCTGAAGAAACCCTTGAAAGTCTGAAGCTAAGCGAAAGGAACTCAAGGAAGAACTTCGAGCGTCAGACAGCACCGAGCAAACCACCAGAAGGGCATCCCCAGAGTGACGTCACGCGACGAGGACACGCGGGATTCCTTCAAGCCACCCAGCGTCATTTCAACTTAAAAGCAAGTATCAAACAACCTCTAAAGTGGCTGAATCGTGTGGTATTTTATCTCTAAAGTAAGGATAATAGAGTTCTCCTCTTGATGATCGACACGGGTAAAATCGTGTGGAAATAGCAAAACAGTGCTATATTTTAATCATTCTCAATTGCAACAATTCATTGCCTGTGTGTATGTATTTTGTTTTGTGTTATTTAGCTTAGTTCATGTATTTTATTAAGATAGCAAATAAACTCTTGTTTGATTTATAGAGAAGTGTTCTGTGTTCTGTTGTGAAATATTCAAATCAAACTTTGCCCAGATTACGTTACCTATGCTCATAACTGTCATAAGGTTATTTAAATAATTCTGTATTATTATATCGTGGCCACGAGAATAAACAGAATTTCTCAGATATACTGAAATCTAACAACTCGCTGGACGATTGTTAAATAAGGTATAAGTTGGACGTTTTGATTAATATCAATTGATCATATCAATATCAAATCGTAAGATTCCCTAAAGCTAAAATAAATCTTAAACCAAAGAGCTAAATTAAACAAGGTATTGTTTATAAAAATTATTACACCCCCTAATATTTAACCATTGACTAGAGCCATTCAACTTTACATTATAATTAAGAGCTATCAATTTTAACATGTATTAGACTTTAAAAATAACTTCTAATTTAAGTGAACTTAAAACAATCTTCACATAAACCCATTATAATAAATGTCATATTTATCTACCTGTGCCCCTCAGCAGAAATATACAGAAATTGAATAAAGTTATCAGACACTAAATTCTAAACTAAATACAGATGAATCCTTAAAACTATAAAAAAAAATTGATTTCCTCTTTTTTTTCTTTTGTTCTTGATGAACAGACATCACAGCAGCTGGCTATTAGGTTGTTTTGGCTTCTATTTCTTTAAGAGCTGCCGCTACCGAACATGACGTGAATCTGACACGCATCGCATTTTCTCTCAACTCTACCTTTTCGGACCCATTTCAGTCTATTCTAATGAGCTGACGAGTTGAATCGAGTGTGTTAGATGAGGGAGACAGTGCTAGGATGCTCCAGGACAGTTTTGAAAACCATTTCAGAGACATGTTCTTAAAGGGGTGGTTGACTGTTTTTTTTCTAGGCTTGATTGTGTTTATGGGGTGCAGTCTAACATGTGTTCATGCTTCGTTTTTTAAAAAATGCATTATTTTTCACATAATTTACCTTTATTCCACACCACTCTGTCCCTTCTCCGACAAACGCCTCGATTTATTTCCTGTTTTTATGAAGCCCCTCCCTCGATGGGCTCAGATTGGTTAGCTGGCTCAGTGTGTTGTGATTGGCTAAACCGCCGAGTGCACGTCTAAACGTCCCGCCCCTCGCCTCAGCAGCATGTGCTCCGGTTGAATTGTAAACAGTGGTGTTGTCTATGTTTATCAGTTTGAGCCCGATTGAGACCCAGAGGATATTAGTGAAGAGGATCGCGCAGAACCTGTGCAAGCACGACTCTTAATGGTATGTTTGTTTGTTGTTGTCTCATACTTTTAGATACTCTGTTATTTGTAAATGCTACTGCTTCTGTTAGCTTTTAATACACGGTTTTATCCTGATTAAAGCTTTAATACAGCACAGCAACCGCACATGCGTCCATGTATAAGGCTTCTCATTGTTGTGTGAAAATAAGTGTATAATTGGAACAGTTGGAGCTGATCTGACGATCTGAATGAGAGAGAGTGTGTGTGTGTGTGTGTGTGAGAGAGAGAGAGAGAGAGAGTGTGTGTGTGTGTGTGTGTGTGTGTGTGTGAGAGAGAGAGAGAGAGAGAGAGAGTGTGTGTGTGTGTGTGTGAGAGAGAGAGAGAGAGAGAGAGAGAGAGATGCAGAGCTTGTGCAGAGCAGGCGAAGCAAGGAACAGTATTAAGAACCATTGATTTTGAAACTTGTGAATCCATTAGATTCGTTAGAAGACAGAATCGCGATTCATATATGAATAGATTTTTATGTGCACCCCTAGTTTTCTCTGAAGCAGCGCAGCATGGCCTCGCCCCCTTCGTGTGTTCCCGGGGGCGGGGTTTATCTGGGTTCACGGACCCGGGAAGTAACTCGTTGTAGTCCCTTACCAGCCGTTTTTGTAGGCATTAAACTGCCAGAATTTTAAAAGACGATATCTCCGTTTGCATTGAACTTTCAGTGCTGCAACTTTGCAAATATTGTTTATGCTCAAACAGCAACATTGCACACTAACTAATGTTAAAAAAGTGAAATCGCAATCACCCACCCCTTTAATGCGACTCATATATAACATATTACATGCTTTTATGGCAGCTTTAATCACCTTTTTGGTAACTTCATGACTTAACTGATCACGACATTGCATGCTCATAGTTTCTTTCGCGCTTTGATATGAAATGATACAGACTATGCGCGTGCCGGCACCTTTGTGCGTGCATTGAAGAGCACACGCTGCGAGCACAGTACACTTTACGTGCTCGTTTGACTTGCGCCTGCTGCTGAAGTGAAGTTGAAGCGCACGTCTGAAACATCTCCTGTTTGATGTGCTCGTAAAGACGTTCTGCGACTGAATAAATGCACTTCTTGTCAAGAAAACAGAGACAGAATTAGCAGTTATGAGTGGGGTGGCCAACCCAAGGCCCCACCCCTGCGTTAACGGCGTTAAATAATTTTAACGCGTTAAACTGAAAAAATTAATCGCCTGCGTTAACACGCTAATTTTGACAGCACTAATATAATTGTATATAATACATATTTTTAAATTGTATTGCATACCCATTGCTACTATACTGGCTGTTTCAGATGTTTCTTACTGTATCTGCTTTTTGTTCCTAACAGCTCCCACTCGCTGTGGTGGAGCAGTGATGAAATGTTATTGTAAATACTTTCCAGCATTTCAGTAATAAAAGTGTACATCTTTAAAATGCATGCAAATTAAAGTGAAGCATACAGCAGTTACTGTACATTGCTCAGATTTAAACAGTACATTTTGAATGGACTCATAGAATTCAGGATTTGGACGGCAATTAAATTACCACATAAACTTGGTGTTTGTCAAAAAACAGTAAGCAATACGGCTGGGGATTCTTATGCAGGTGCTGGGCAAAAAACATTAACATTCTGGATTCAGACAGCAATAAAATCACAGACAGGGCTGGATTGGTAATCGGGCATACCGGGCATTTTCCCGGTGGGCCGACGCACTTAAGGGGCCGACAGAATGTGTTTTTTTTTTGTTTTTTTTGCCATCACACAGGGACAGCGAGCAGCCAGTGGCCCATTGGTTTGTCTCCTGTATTGACAGAGTAAACCACCCAATCACAATGCGCTATAGACGGAGCGATGAAGTATTTTGCTCCGCCTATACAAAGATCGCAGGCAGGAGGAGGAGAGGAGAGCAGTTGAATCGGTAAAGTGCTTGATAGGGACTCGCAACGGTGGCAGGCATCTAACCTATCCTAATGTGTGCGCGCCACGAGTGAATACGCAAACACTTTTTAATGAAACGTAATTCGTCCCCCGCGATTTTTAGGCCAAGTCAATTCAAGTATGTTCATAGAGGTTTCCATGGGCCAATGCGAATTAAAAAAAGATACGATATTGTCAGACCTGACGTTTTATTCTTATCCAAAACAACTAGATGCAATGATAGGCTACATATCTACACTATCAGCAGAGCCGGCGCCAGCGCAGCACTGATGAGGGGGTGGCTGAGGTAACGAAAGGGGGCGATGACGTAGCGCAAAGTAAAATAAATAAATAAATAAATAAAAACATATGTGGCCCATTCACGTATTTGTCGGACCGTAAACAAACCTGCCCGCGCTACTACTACAACTATTAGAATACTGGGTTCACACACAGATAGTGTTTTGGTCGCGAGACAGGTCAGTGGAAGTTTTTATTTTATTTTCTCAGTGCTGCGTTTTAGAATGATGTATTATGTGCAGAGAAGCTGCTATAAAAGACGAGAGCACCACATTCAAATTCAAAGACATCCGTAGCGCATTTACTTTGAAATACAATGGAAAAGTACCGCAGTGGAATGAAAAATGCGTTCTGAGTGAATGACCCTACTAAAAGGTAGCCTACTTAGCACATACAGATGGCAGAATATAATAAAACAAAATCGCATCAAATTTGAAAATCTGACATCCAGGAAATAACATGTCTTAGGGCAGCAGTTTTACCACAAATACAGTTAAATACCACCACAACCACCAGAAATACTTAATTGTGTCTGTTTTACAATGAAACACAAGCTTATTGTGACCGATTCCCTGACATAACACATTCATTGCGGCCCATTTAACAGATGCATCATTTTAAGTTGAACAAATTGAACAGGATCAAACAATACAGCAACATAATCAACTAACTATGATAATCTAGACCTCTATTAAACATTAAAAAATTATTTCATCATACCTTTAGCTTAGTCAGTAGTGCTGCATTATGCCTGCATTTAGTTGAACCGCTTGTGCGGGAAGTTTGTGTGTCAGATGTAACAATTAAAATTCGACTTTGTGAAACAGACTGTCCTATTTTTTTGCTATAGTAGCATCATATTAATGCTAGAAAGCCTATTAATTTGGCAACTGTGTTTTTTAAATAAACCATTATATTTCATAAAATCTATTTTCTCACTCATCTTGAGTGAGGGGGCGACGTCCCCTCACGCCCCCCCTGTGGCGCTGGCCCTAACTACCAGTCAAGAGTTTTTGAACAGTATAGCCTAAGATTTTGCATGTTTTTTTTTAAAAACTTGGGGAATTATAGAAATTAATACTTTTATTTAGCAAGGATGCCTTAAATTGATCAAAAATGACGATAAAGACATTTAGAATGTTACAAAATATTTATATTTCAGATAAATGTTGTTCTTCTGAGCTTTCTATTCATCAAAGAAACCTGAAAAAAAAATTCTACTCAGCTGTCTTCAACATAATAATAATAATAAATGTTTTTTGAGCAGCAAATTAGAATATTTGAATGATTTCTGAGGGATCATGTGACTAGAGTAATGATGCTGAAAATTCAGCTTTGAAATCACAGGAATAAATTACATTTTAAAATATATTCAAATAGAAAACAGTTATTTTAAATAGTAAACATATTTCACAATATTACTGCTTTTGCTGTATTTAGGATCAAATAAATGCAGGCTTGGTGAGCAGAAGAGACTTAAAATAATCTAAAAATAAAATAAAGTAAAAATCTTACTGTTCAAAAACCTTTATCATATATATATGTATATACACACAGAAGTGGTGGGCCGCCTGGACCAAAAAATGCCAGGGCCGATTTTTTTGTCCCAGTCCAGCCCTGATCACAGAATAAAGGTCCTTGCACACTGAGTCCAAAATCTTCGTGTGAAATTTTTGCACGTTAAAAAATAAATATGACCTCACATTGTGTCAATCACGTCAAATCACGACAACGTTCTTGAATGAATTATTTATTGCTGGTTTGTTATTATAGGGACATTAACATGTTCGTAACCCTAAACATGACACTGAACAAAGTGTGATTGGTTGCTGTCACTGGCCAATAAAAGCTGCCATGGAGTCCTGACGTAATGATGTCAATCTGAAGATCTGGCTATGACATTAGATGTGATATAGCTGTGCAGATTATGCAGAGTTTATAAAAGTTTGGTAGTTAATTGCACAAGGGTGACATATAACACTGATTCACTGGTTGTCTTACTGTTGGATAGTACCCTTTTTTGTGTGTTTTTAAGAGATCAGCAGCCTGTTTTTAAGAGCTCTGGAACAAAACAGTTAGCCTTTCCACCTGCTCAGCTCTTAATTTTAATGAGGGTTAATGATTTGACTATGCAAGGAGAAGTGAAGTGAGAAAAACTATGACCTGTTGTGGAGAACCTGGATTAAAATACAATTAAGCTAAGCTCTCCACAATGGGCCTGAACCTCACAGTGTCACGTAGCGTTCAAAGAGACAAGCCTAGAACAAGCTCTTGGAAATTTAAAGCAGCATATTTTAACCTTGGACACTCTTCACTCACTGTAAGAAATGACCTGAACCAAATCTATTTTCTGGGTTCTTAAAGGGATAGTGCACCCGAAAATGAAAATTCAGCCATCGTGAT
>JALXFT010004199.1:0-95950 GCA_023376895.1 Aspiorhynchus laticeps
TATTCATAACTTTGCATCAGATTCCTTTGTATCTTTCTCAGGGGAGACCCTTTCAATCTTTCTCTTTCTCCCGTTTTCTCTCTTCCTTCCCTTCCCCCAATGGGTTGAATTCTCTTTTTTTCTTTCTTTCACTTATTCCCTTTAATACCCCCACAACACACATTCAAACTGACTTAACTTTTCATATTCTGTTTTCTGAAATTTTTCCTCCATCCTTGCCTACTGCTATAATTCTCTCTTTTTTCTGTCTTTTCCCATTTCTTTCTGTATCTTTCTCTCTCTCTCTCCCCTCCCTCTCCTGTTCTCTTTATCTCCTCCCCTCTCCCTCTATTGCTCTCTCACCATTTGCTCTCTCATAATACTTCCCTCCCTCCCTCTCTCTCTCCTCTCTGGTAAAGGCTTCTCTTCTCCTCCCTTATCCCTCCATTTTCTCTTCTTTCAGAATCCTTCTCTTTCTCAGCCATTTTATATGGAGGTGTATCTACTAATCTTAAATCCATTAAAAATCAATTCTCACTCAATAATTGCAAATTATGCAGTAAGGTGTAATTATATCCCACAGTTATAAATGAATTACAATCACTTATCAACAATGGGACCCATTCATGAAACACAAGCAGAATGAATTTGTGTGGATGAGTGGTTCATAAAACCGTTCTTACATAAATTGTGACTTTGTAAGAATAGCTTTACAAACAATTCACACTGAATTGTTCTGCTTGTTTCCATGAATGTGGGTGCATTATCCATATTCATAATTATGTACTGTATATACAGCTATGTATAATTATTCAAACTAATTAATGCAAACTGATTGGCTGTGACTAGCATAGCTTATCATACCTTTTTGCTTATTTGTTTAAATATACATCTTGTAATTAGTGCTTTTTGTCCATACCAAGTTTGTTTGTTAAAGTTGTGATGTAACGAAAGTAGCAACAGATCTTTTCTTCTGTATTGTGATGCACATCCAATTTCATGACTTTATTACGTTACATGCTTTATATATTTCACTGTTTTTTTTTTTGTTTAGTTTGTGTGTGAGAATCATTTAGACTGAATTTGTGCACACTCACTTGGATAGTAAGGCATATGAATGTGAAGGCTTATGAAGAACAGTAAATCTTAGATGCATCATACCAGCTTGACACAGTTTGAATGGATACTCATATGTAAGACCATAAATGCACATCACCTAGAGTCTGCTGAGCATTAAAAGAGAGACGTGCTGAACGCCCGTTTCTCAGTGCGCAGGCCAAAAGGTCCTCGTCTTGCACAGACGCTCTCAGATGCATGTATGCTCGCTCATCCTCTGTTCTGTCACCCTGCCTAGACTGTGGTGGTGAAGCGTTGATTTTAAGCTTCACATATTGAACCTGTCACTTCCTTCTTTTCATCTGCTTATGCATTTCCTTTATGTACTCCTTTTAATCAGGACTGTTTTGTAGAATTGTGTATTCCTCTTTTATATACTTTGTTGCAGCTTCCTTCTGTTTTTACACTGTCAAGTATGTCTTTTCTTTGTGTGCTTGCTGTGATGTACCTGTATCCGTATATGTTTATGGCTGAGCTCATCATTTTTTCACAGCATGAATGTTTGTGTTTTCAAACATGTTTCACAAGTGTATGCAAGAGAGAATGTCTGAGTGAGACAGTTGGTGAGAGTATCAGGAAGGGACAGAGAGAGAGAGAGAACGAACGAAAGAAAAAAAGAATGAAGAGGGGGAGGGAGCGAGGGAAAAGAGCACTGTGTATGTGTGTACGCTTGCTTGCGCCAGAGAGAGAGAGAGAGAAAGACAGAAAAAGAGAGAGAGGGGAGTGGGGGAGGGGAAAGCAGAGAGATAAATCGAGTGAGAGAGGAAAAAGAGAGCACACATACACAGAGAACAGAGAGAGAGTGCAAGAAACACAGAGGAGAGAGTGTCTGTTCTGGTACAGACAACATATAATGTATGAAGGGAGGGTAGCGGGTGAATTCGAACCTGTGACTCTGCCTCAGGATGAGATCTCTCAAACACCTGAAGCCACAGACCAAGAAAAATGTGGTGAGTTCCCTTCACAACTGCTCTAATGCCCTCTGAGAGCTCAGTTTGTTTAGCAGATTGTTTGTTTATGTGTGTGTGTGTGTGTGTGTGTGTAGCCCAGGATAGCCCAGTTGAGTGGCCGGATCAAATGGTTTGGAATATTTTTTTTATATTTTTGATTGCTTCTTGTTTATATTTGCAGTGATTATTTTATTATTTGCTCAGTTTTAAAATTCATCAGCTGCTTTCTGTCTTCTTTGTCTCTCTTACACTCTAATTTCATTTTTTCAATCTCTATTTCTTTCTCATTCTCTCTCTCTCTCTCTTTTTTGCTTTCACTCACTCATCCAGCCACTCTCTGCCCCTCCCTCTCTCTTTCTTCTTTTCTTTCTGTTAACTCACTCATTCTCCCTGCTGTCTGAGTCTATTCCTTCTCTTTTCATCAGTCTGTATCTCCCTGTCTTTTAAAAGATCTTAGAAATGCATTTGTTCTTGAAAACGCTTACTAGCACAATTATCATTACATAATTACTTTTGTTACATTATTTGCATGACACTCAAGCAGAGTAAGAATTTTCTTATGGTGTAGAATTCACTTTAAAAAGTGTCACCTGCCTGAGGGAATGTGGTTTTGTGTTGAATGAGTGAGATGGAGAGGTAGCAAGTATAAAAACCGAACAGCGCTGACTAGGTTACCTTGTTTTAAACTGATAGTTCACCCAAAAAATAAATCCTGTCATCATTTACTGACCCTCATATCATTTAGACCTGGCTTTCTTTTTTTGTGGAAAATAAAAAAATATTTTAGGGCTTTTTTTTTTTTTGGTCCATACATTGGAAGTCAGTGGTAACCACAACTGTTGGGTTACCAACTTTCCTCAAAGTAGTACAGGTTTGGAATGATGTGTGAGTGAGTGAATAAATACAGAATTTTCAATTTTGGGTGAACTATCCCTTTAAGACCCTGGAAGTGTATTTTTTTGCACCACTAGTGGCACCAGATAGCATTGCAGTCATTAGTTTGTACAGGCAGACATGGTTTAGCCAGTTGTGGGAGACTGGGATGGGGCATAGTCTTTATAACCTATGCCAGATTAGGGGAGTGGTTGCGTTCAGTTAGGTGCCACTAATGCGGTTTGGCTCAATGTAGCTCAAATAGTCACAATATCTTTACTTTTTACTGACTTTCAGATAATCACAGAAGCACTAAGATTGAAGTTTACAGTTTTTATGTACATGCTTATGTTTATGGTTGCTTCCGAAGTCAAGTAAATCAATTAAAAGCAGATTTTTTTTTTGGCTGGTTGATTCTGATTCCACTGTGTTGTGTTTAAATTAGACAAAGATTATATTAGGTAACGAGTTCCAAGTTTGCCAAATGCTCATTTTCAGATGCTGGTCTGACAGGCTCTCGCTTTTAAACAAATAGAACGGCTGTGCATCTAGCTGTAGTCTTTACCTATTATATAGGTGCCAATATGAGCATTACAAAAAAAATAAATTCTAATGTTTATTAAAATGATTAACATTCATAACATCAAATTCAATAAAAATTTTTTACCATATCAGTAATGTTTCCATACTGTTTTTCCCCAGTGATGTCTAGTCCACGCTATACATGTTTGCAAATTTTCTTGGGTAGTTTCGAACAAATAGACAAACTGAACTTGTAGGCCTACTAAACTAATCTGCATTTGTTTGTGCTTTACAGGAGGAGAAGACCCAGCGGCTGGTCAGATGTTACTCTGAGGCCATGCACCAGCAGATGGACGCAGGGACACAGACAGACCCTGTGGTGGTCCTGTCACTGGCCCAAGCTGCTGTGTTGGGACTCATCTCCCAGAACGAGATCTTTGGCGCCACTATTGCCCCCAACGGCTTTTACACCGGAGACACCAAAGAATCTCCCGCTCCGCCGGGTGAGAGAATGGACTACGAGTACGCCGACCAGCTTATAGGTGCCAACGGTGACTATCTTGGGGAGAATTTGGGCGACGATGGGCACATGCATTCCAGCTGTGCTGAGAGAAGGTGGCAGGGGCAACCCGAGAACAGCAAACCCCCTATAGGGCACCAAGACATGGCATTGCATGTTAAAGGAGAGGCCGTGACTCCAGGTTTGCCCTCCTGCACTCACATGATGAACAACATGGTGCCCAGAGAAGGCATGCAAATGGTCGACCCCTCCAGCTACAGGGTCCTGCCCAAAGCCCAACCCAACAACTGCTGCTCCACCTGTGTCCGAGACCCCAAGAGTACGCATCCCCCACCCGATCCACATTTACACCCTCATTCCCATGGTCACAGCCATGCACCTCACGAGGTACCTTCACGCAACAGGGGCCACACACATGAAAAAGGAGTAGATGAGGTAACCGAGGACAGGGACAATGGGAGAAATGGCATGGTAAAAGCAGGAAGCGGCGGCGAGGAAATTAGCAGCTACTTTCAGCCAAGCGAAGTCGCCTATGAAGGTGCCGAGATGGAAGGTGTCGGAGACTTCGATGAGAACAGCGAGGGGATGTTCTGGACAGAGCCAGTAGAAGGAGAGGCACCCCGCGGCCGCCGTATCGACCGACTGGATATCAACATCCAGATCAATGAGTCCTACTGCGTGGACGTCGGCGAGGGCCTGAAGCGCTGGAAGTGCCGCATGTGCGAGAAGTCGTACACTTCCAAGTACAATCTGGTTACGCACATCCTGGGCCACAATGGCATCAAGCCACATGCGTGTCCACACTGCGGCAAACTCTTCAAGCAGCCCAGCCACCTACAGACGCACCTGCTGACGCATCAGGGCACACGGCCACACAAGTGCACTGTGTGCAAGAAGGGCTTCACCCAGACCAGCCACCTGAAGCGGCACATGCTGCAGCACACCGATGTTAAGCCCTACAGTTGCCGTTTTTGTCGCCGTGGCTTTGCATACCCCAGTGAACTCCGTGCTCATGAGGTAAAACACGAACGAGGTCGCTGCCACGTTTGCTCGCAGTGCGGCATGGAGTTTCCCACCTATGCCCACCTGAAGCGTCATCAGGTGAGCCACCAAGGACCATCCACCTTCCAGTGTAGCCAATGCAACAAATCGTTCCCCTACCGCAGCCAGCTGCAGAATCACCTGCTGAAGCACCAAACGCAGCGCTCTTTCTCCTGCAGTCAGTGTGGCCTGCAGTTTCTTCAGCTTCATCAGCTACGCCAACACTCCCTCACACACAAGACAAACAAGCCTCAGACCCGTGCTACCAAGGTACAGAAAGTTATAGTGTGCTTTTGAACAACTGTGTATGTTTGCTGTTTGCTACATCTAACATGAATAATGACAGTCTTACAGTTAAATTCATATATTTCATTTCAGTACATTATCAGCAATTGTTTTAGTTATTAGTATTAGATGATACTGCATATTTTTGTCTGTTTACAGATTAGATTATCATCAAACAGTAACTTAAAGCAGTGTTTTTGCTAGGTTTTCTGGGGCCCCATACAGTTTATTGCATTGGGTTAGAGTTTACTTAATTTCAAACTCAACCAACGATTCTAATTTATTGGTTTAAACTCTTTGAACTCTGTTGTCTAACATTTTTCATCTAACCAGCAGATTCCAGAAGTCCTCCTCCTTTTATTATTATTATTTTAAAAGCGATATTTATCTTAAAGGAAAACGCCACCGTTTTTCCATATTCCAATATGTTCTTCCCTCAATTTAGACGAGTTGATATGTACCTCTCCCGTCTCAGTCCGTGCACTTAATCGCTCTAGCGCGCGGCACCACTATGCTAGCGTTTAGCTTAGCACCATTCATTTCTTAGGATCCAAACTGGGATAAATTTAGAAGCCACCAAACACTTCTATGTTTTCCCTATTTAAAGACGTTTACATGAGTAGTTACACGAGTAAGTATGGTGACACAAAATAAAGCGTGGCGATTTTCTAAGCGGATAAAAATGATAACTATAATGTGTGGCGGAAGAGCACTTTGCAGCACTTCGACCTCGGCGCAGTAATATCATCACTCCTGAAAACTCCCCCTCTCCCTGATAGTGATAGTGCAGGCCACGTTGGTTGTATTGACGGAAGAGGGAGAGTGGGAGTTTTCAGGAGTGATGATATTACTGCGCCGAGGTCGAAGTGCTGAAAAGTGCTCTTCCGCCAGTGGCAGTGTGGGCAGGTGCCAAGTCCTGCTGGAAAATGAAATCAGCATCTCCATAAAGCTTGTCAGCAGAAGGAAGCATGAAGTGCTCTAAAATGTCCTGGTAGATGGCTACGTTGACTGTGGACTTCAGAAAACACAGTGGACCAACACCAGCAGATGACATGGCAACCCAAATCATCACTGACTATGGAAACTTCACACTGGACTTCAAGCAACATGGATTATGTGCCTCTCCACTCTTCCTCCAGACTCTGGGACCTTGTTTCCAAATGAAATGCAAAATTTACTTTCATCTGAAAATAATTTACTTTGGACCACTGAGTTATTTTTCTCCACAGCCCAGGTAAGACGATTCTGACGTCTCTGGTTCAGAAGTGGCTTGGTAGCCCTTTTCCTGAAGACGTCTGAGCGTGGTGACTCTTGATGCACTGACTCCAGCTTCAGTCCACTCCTTGTGAAGCTCTCACAAGTGTTTGAATCAGCTTTGCTTGACAGTTTTCTCAAGCTTGCAGTCATCCCTGTTGCTTGTGCACCTTTTCCTACCCAAATTCTTCCTTCCAGTCAACTTTGCATTTAATATGCTTTGATACAGCACTCTGTAAACAGCCACACCTTTCAGCAATGACCCACTGTGACTTACCCTCTTTGTGGAGGGCGTCAATGTTCGTCTTCTGGATCATTGCCAAGTCAGCAGTCTTCCCCATTATTGTGGTTTCAAAGAACAAGAGATACCCAGAGTTTATACTGTAGGGATGGTCATTAATTGAAACTCAAATGTAAATATTCTAATATTTTGAGATACTGATTTTTGACTTTCATGAGCTGTAAGCTCTAATCCTCAAAATTAAAACAAAAAAACTTTTGAAATGTTTTACTTTACATGTAATGAATCTGAAATATATGAAAGTTTCACTTTTTGAAATAACTTACAAGAAAAAAATAACTTTTTCACGACATTCTAAATTATTGAGATGCACCTGTACTATTTCTTCACTTGTTGTTTGTACTTGTTTTTTTTACCAGGGAACAAAGGGGTTTAAGTGTGATGTATGTTCCCGAGAGTTTACATTGTCTGCAAACCTGAAGAGGCACATGTTAATCCACGCCAGTGTCCGGCCATTCCAGTGTCACGTGTGCTTCAAATCTTTTGTCCAGAAACAGACCCTTAAAACTCACATGATCGTACACCTGCCTGTGAAACCTTTCAAGTGCAAGGTAAAACTTCAAACACTTATCACACATCTCTGTGACACTTTCACCATCAGGGTGGTAAATCTCTTTTGATTTGTTTTTAACAGGTGTGTGGAAAGTCATTTAACCGAATGTACAACCTTCTGGGCCATATGCATCTCCATGCAGGCAGCAAACCCTTCAAGTGTGCATACTGCTCGAGTAAATTTAACCTGAAGGGAAATCTTAGCAGGCACATGAAGGTCAAACATGGAATGGATGTCTCTCCAGATGGGCAAGGTGAGAAGAACCTAAGATTATCTAATTGACATCCTCAAATGTGGCAGTAAAACCTTTTAATTGTCTATCTTTTATGATTTTTTTTTTTGTTGATACAGATGGCCCACCAGACATGGAGCCCCATGAGGACTATGAGGATGAGAACTTCAGTTTTACAGCACCAGAGAATATGGAAAATGATGCGCCAAACCTAACTAAGCTCTCTGAGGTGGCCATCCAGGAACTTGACTATTATAACTTTGGGAAGGATGTGGGAAACTACAGTACAGCATAAAAAAAACTGTTTGAATTTAAGTCAAGCTGAATAAATATTAAGTAACAAAGGGCCTGTGCTGGCACTTATCAACCATGAGTTGATTGAGATGTTCCTCCATGAGAACCACTGCTCACCTTTTTGCAGTTGTTAATGAGCAGGTAGTTGGAGGCCATCTTGACCTCCTGGGGTTGATCTCATGGGGTAGGGCACTCCAGATCTGTCTCTATTGATACAGACTGATAGTTTTGCAAAGAGTCCTTTGACTCCTTCCAGCTCAAACAAACTTTGATGCTATATTTTTAGTATGTTGTGGATCACATGGGTTATGTTAATACACAATACATTAGCATCATAAAATGCAGGTGCATACACATGCAGTCTTGTGTTAAGTAATACACGCCATCCTCCAAATATAATTTTGGTTGGGAATAGCAGGTGCATGCAGCCTTGTGGCCTTCATCGGTTTGGTACCTCAGAGCAGTCTTTTAACTTATTTTCATTTATACTGCCTTCACTTACAATATCTCTCAGTAACACACAAAGAGACTCTTAGCGTAAAAAAAATTAGAAAAAATAAATAAAAAAACATGTAAGGCCCATGTAAATGGTTGGATATCTGCATGAGATAGGCTTGTATGGGTAAAAAAATAAAGAGTGAGTGTGTGCCTGGGCCTGGTGTACCAAAGCTACTTGCTCTTCGTCTGGTACAGGACCATATGCCGCCCATTCCTGAGCACCACTACTGTTGCCAGAACTAAGCTTCATCTAAAGTTTGGTTTAACAACCTTTGAGTGGAGAATTAATATTCCGTTGTATTGATTTGCTATTTATTTTGCACTTTGAAAAGCCAATTAATCACTTATAATGAGCCTATTTCATCACTGACTGTTTGAGTTCTGGTATAACTAAAAGAGATAAAGCCTGTGTCACATTCATAGTAAGTTGTTTCTCAAGGCAACTCTGTAGATTCTTAAATAAACTTGTTTTTTGAAGTTATTTTTTGTAAGTATTTGTATTGAAATGAATAATTGAATGGACGATGTTCTCAAATGCCTTTTAGATTAGACTATAAACTTGGTTTGTTGTGAATTTTGAGGATGAGAGTTATAAAAACAGATACAAATCACAATCTAGGTTCAGTTACTGTATTGTCAAATGGCATTATTTGAAAGAAAAAAATGTGACTTAAGATTATTCAAGAGTTTATTTTTTCTTTAATATATTTTTAATGTTACAGGAACAAAAACAAACAGCATATTTTATATAAAACAACCGTACAAGCAAATGCTGTTGTGTGTACAAAAAAGGGAGAAAAAGAGGGAAGCAGCAAACCAACACATCAAACAAACAGATAAAGAATTTGATATTTTCTAGTTGATGAAACTGTCAGTAAATATGTGCAGCCTCCCACTTGAATTGCCTCCAAGCAGAGTGTTCCTGCTTGGGTGGAATGCCGTGATGGAGCACACTGTGGTCAGGTGGTCCATGTTTCGAAAAGTGTGAAGGTGGCGACCGCTCTCGTGATATACCTGAATTCGGCGAGGCCTGTCCACACTGCCAATCACAAAACAGTCCTGCTGCTTGGGGTCCCACACTGCACTTAGCTTGGACAACCACCGACCCGTCTGCATATTGTGCCTACATAGAAAATATTTAGCATGCTGTTACAATGGAAGTTATTGAACAAAAATGGCTTAAAAACTTTTGGAAAAGGCCAGATGAGTGTGTTTGCATAAATTCAATATCATGGTATCTGTTTTCATCTGCCTTGTGGGGCATCATTTTACATGTTTTTTGACCATTTTTGCAGCTATTTTCACATTAAGTAATTCTTTTGATTTATAAACAGGTCTGTATCATGATGTTTGTAAAGATATACCACAATTCAAAAGTTTGGAGTAGGCAAGATTTCTTCTCTTATGCTCACCAAGTCAAAAATTATATTAAAACAGTAATATTGTGAAATAGTATTATAACTTAATTAAAAAAAAAAAAATTATATATTTTAAAACTGAAGTTATTCTTGTGAGGGCAAAGCTGACATTTCAGCAGCCGTTACTTAAGTCTTCAGCATCCCACGATCCTTCAAAAATTATTGTAATATGCTGATTTGCTGCTCAAGCTACATTTCTTATTATCAATGCTGAAAACAGTTGTGCTGCGTAATATTTTTGTGGAACGGGATACTTTTTTTCAAGATTCAATGGAAACTTAAGCTAATAAGATATTTTTTTACACATATGAACACCCATACTTACGTAATTGATTTTAGTACAGGAGATCTGCCATCCATTAGGGAAGTGTCAAACACCCTGAAACAAAACCACAAAAAGGCTAATAAAAACATTTGTAATACAAATTATAATGCATTTCCAATTCTTTAGGCTCCAGAATCTCCGCAACCCTACAGAGAATAAGCGGTTTGGAAAATGGATTGCATTTCCAATTCTTGTAAGACAATAGAAGACAACTTTATAACTTTTTAGTAGCTAAAAACAAAAACAAAACCAACACAAACTATTCAGGCTTAAAATATGGTCATAGCCTTGATGCTCTGGCACCCTCTACTGGTACATTAGTACATAGTGAAAATGGAGGGACATTCTAGATTCAATACAAGCACTTCTACCAGTGACACTTGAGACCTCTAAGCACCTGATCGTGTTGTCCATACAAGTGGTCAGAACTCTGTTGCCTGTGAGTGGGGAGAAAAAGGCACTGGAGACACCGCGGCTGTGACCGTTGAGTTCACCAACTGCTAGATTGTTTCTTCTTTTCAGACAGCGCAAGTCATATATGTTTACAAATCTAAAAAAAACAAAAAAATACAATATGCTTCAGTCTGCAGGGTATGTAATCATTCACTCATCAACTTGTGGAACATCATATTGATAATTATTTGGTGAAAATTAACTTTTTCAACCAGCATTATTCTAGTTAAGAAGTGTAATATAATACCTGCTCTCTGCCACTACAAAGTAGTGCTGTTGCACAGGATGGACATGAACACAGCGCAGAGGATTTGCAGCCATGGTATACAGAGATTCATAGGTTTTCCTGCAATCACGTTTTCTTTATTATTTATGAGAGATATATATATACACGTATATATATGAAGAGTTAATTTTCAAAAACAGATAACTCTGATTTTACAATTTTCATTGTGCATTCCAATTAATCTCAATCAAACTGCAGTTGGGTTATTTTGATTAGGTAAAAAATAACTAACAAATACAGCTAACTAACACAATAAAACAATAAAAACATGATAACAATAAAAAATCTGATTTTTGAAAATTAAAAAAAGTGAAGAGTTATCTGTTTTTGCAAATAAACTCTTCATATATAAATATATTAGATATAGATATTTAAATATATAGATATTTTGGTCTTACTCAGTTCTACGGTCAACGACGGCAACATCCCCATTCCATTCACCAAGAAGTAAAGTGGAGCAGTCAGTTGACAAAAAGTCAAAACTTTTCAGGCCAGAGGATGAGCGATACACCTGAGTACAAAAGAGAGGTGTTATTTGTAAAATGTGTTGAAGGTTGTACATCTGTAAGTTGGCACCAAGAAATTGGATTAGAAACCTAATATTTAATGGTACAGGGATTTACTAGTAATGCAGCAAATTTGTTTTTTAAATGATTCCAATATTTCCAAAAATACTGATTCTATTACAGATATTTCCAAAAATGTAGATATTTTGCCACTTCTCTATTTTTCATTCTTATTTTCATTCTTCTCTATTTTTCATTTATTTATTTTTATGTTTCTGAAAGAAATCTTTCTTGCTCACCAAGTGCTCAGTAAACATTTCTTATTAAAAAATATAAATGTTGCTGTTTAATATTTTTGTGGAAACAGTAATTTTTTTTCAGGATTATATGATGAAAAGAAAATGTAAAAAAAAAAAGCATTAATTTGTAACATGAATCTTTTGTAAAATGGATTTACTGTAATGTTTTGTTTTTTGGTCAATTTAAAGCCTTCTTGCTAAATTAAAGTATCAGTAAAACAAAATAAAATAATAATAATAATAATAATAATACAATAATAAAAATACTGACCCCAAACTTTTGAACAGTAGTGTATATTCACAGGCAATTTAAAAGTTTCAGTTAGATAAAACCAATTGATCTTTAAATGTCCTTGTCCAAATTGAATTCATATTAATCAGACTCCATGCGCAACATGACGTGCAACATGTATTTAATCCTTCAAATACTCAGTCACACTGTTTCATGTATATATGGATAGAAAGACTAGCTTCACCATGTAAAAAGCTGCTAAATTGCAATTATGACATTAGGAAATGAGTACATAATATGTCTTATCATAAACATGTATGACCAATGTTTCACCTCATCAAACACTGCTTTCTCCAGGTCCATGCTGCGTGCAGAGCCATCATAGCTCACTGTGATGAGGTTGCAAGGGTGAGATGAGAAGGCCATGCTGGTAATTGCACGAGAATGGGGTTCAAAGTAGATTACACCATCATTGCCCCAACTAGCATCCTGAGGGAAACACAGTCAACATTGTACATTATTACAAGCAAAGCGGAGAAAATCTGGAATAGTCATTAGTCACTTTATCATAATCATTGCCACTTTTCAACTTTCACAAAAATCTCTCTTTATCACACCAGACCAGTTATCTCACCGGCTTCCAGAGCCCCAGGTGGCCCGACTTGTCTCCTGCTGCCATAAGCAAGTTGGAAGAGGTGGGGTGAAAAGCTGCTGAACAGATCCGATCTTTCACAACTTTCACCACACAACTGTCATTGATAGACAATTTCTGCAGCATTTGTTGATACCTGACAACAAATTTGTTGACACATTAAATGCAATATATGACATTCTCATTATGCAAGTGAGGAAAATTTCTACTAATTAGTACAAGATGAAACCTTATCTGAAAATGATACAAGAGACACCAAAATGACAAGTATAGGTAAACACTCTCTTTATGACATGTTACTCACGATTTCAAATCTGATGTTCCTGTTTCTTGTTTTAATGGGACCTATAGAAGACATCATACAGATTCGGGTGATGCACAGGTTTTTTGGGAATATGACCAAATTCTGATAAATACAGGATGTTACATGTTTTTGTGAACATTGTAACATGTAAACATTGACCTCATTCCAGAGTTTTACCAAATCTTCTGGCAGCCTGACATGTTCATCCAGGTTGATTGGATCGAGTGGTATTGGTCCTGGGGCTTTTTTTTGTTTTTCTTCCTGAAGTAAGACACATTAGTTTAATTTCAGATTAAATCATTTCATAGCGTTTAATTTCAAGTTTAACATTAAACACTATAGATGCATGTCAGTGACTTACAGGCTCTCTGGCTGCATAAGAGGTTGTGTCTAGAGCAAGGGTTGTCTGAGGACCCTTATTCTGTAACCGCAGTGACTTGCGAACAGGGAGCATCTCTGTTTCTGTCTTTTCCCTACAATAATTACTTTAGTTAGTGAGATGGTGGGGTGTTTGACCTTTGACCATTAAGAGCACTTAAAAAATATCAGCAATATATCTGCTAATGTATTTATGCTAATATATTTAAATACATATTCCTTATTTATTTATTGCATACATTTTCATTGTGCCATTTTGAACAGTTCCTATTTAAAGATACCTTTTCAGGCCTTTCTGAGTAGGTTTCAGCTTGGGCCTCAGAGCTTTGGAAATCTGTGAACAAGTACCAATTATGGTCAAAGTCAATCAAGTTTAATGTGGAAAAACAGCTAAAAGCCAAAAACAAAATTTTTAAACAAATAATAAAAAAAAGACTCTCCTGCCTCACTGCAAAGTTTTACCTGAGGTAAACTCAGGGAATGGAGGAAGGCCTGGTTCTGTCTGATATTCTCCAGTCGCTCCAGCTCATATTCAGACAAACCCTCACGGTAACCCTGTTTAAGATGACAAAAAAAAGGTGGATTCTGCCATTCAGGTGGAAAGTTAACATTTTGAGGTGATGATGCAGTGTTTGTACTTACTGGAAGAGATTCCTTCTCATCCTTCACTTCTGCCTCTTCAATATCTTCTTCTTCCTCACTGTCATTTTTCTAAAGGTAATATACAATAGTTAATATACACGCTTATAGATAGAGTTATAACTAAAATGTTTCATAAGAGACGTCGTTTCACCTCAGACGTAAATGTCAGACATTTTGGGGATAAAATTTGGTTCTTTTCTTGGTTTTGTTTCTCTCTGATTCGCCGGGACGTCCGACGCACGGACCCGTCCATTCCTGGATCCTGAGGCGGTGTCCTCTCCTAAAAATGACAAGTTTTAGATTGAAGAAAGAATTTTACACGTTAAGGACCAGCAGTGTTTCTGAGCGCTGTGTCCGACAGGGGCGCTAATCACTGCTTTGAACTGCAAGGAGTGTCTTTGAATATTTAATACTTTAATGATAAAACATACAAAAACTACATTACTGACAGAATCTGTTTAACTTCGACGGTTACAGTGATTAATTTTATTTTCTTTCAAAAATCAAGTTCTTCGCTGTCGTCCTGTGCCCACATATTAAATACAAAGAGCAGGTAAACCAGTTTTAATATTCTCATCTCGCATGCAGTTGAAGCTGGCATAATTTACTTTATGTCTGTATTATAGCGGACCTAAACAAGTTAAACAAGCGTAAAGTGTAAAGCCATACGTGTGAATCAAACGTAACTTCAAAAGCATGCAAACTACCGTACAGCGTTACAAATAAACTGTTAGTTATGAGCACATGTTGTATTTCTATAAAGTGTGGAAGAGAGAAACGTTCAATAAGGGAGCGAACCTCGAGCTCACCTGTAAAAGTTTAATCGTCTCTAAACTTAAATCAATTTTATTCTCATCCATGTCAATGCAGGTGAGGTTATTCAACACACTTCCTTTGAAAACAAGCTGTTATGAAAACTCCCGCGTTACTGTTGCGTTTTGTAACTGTCCCCGCCCCTTTTGTTATGACACTAAAAAAGTGGAAATTGATTGGCTAATCTCTGAAGACCTTGTTTGATATTCATTATTTGGGAGGTGTTTCAATGTGCACTCATGACGTTTCATGTTGGGTAATAATGTAACCCTTTCCTTTCCTTTGAGTCAATAACCAGTGCACGTGACGTACACTAAATGGACACCTCGTTTAAGCTTTAAATGTAATTCATTTGTAATTGAAAGCTATTTTTAGAGAAGTCATAGTTATGTTATGTATTATTTTATTCTTGCTTTACATTATTTGAAATAGATCACTTCTAACGTTTTATTAACCCTTAAATGCCTTCTGTATCACGGTGACAGACATCTAAGAAGCTTGTAAAATTGCTTAATTTCTGAGAAAAAGGGGTCCTGCAAATAAGCAAAAAATCGTAAATGACCCATAAATACTACAATGCTATAAATTAATAATTTAATCAATGTTAATTTTATAAATTGTAAATACATTCATACATACTTACATAGCCTACATACATACATAAAATTAAAGGGAACTACACTCTTAAAAAATAAAGGTGCTTCACGATGCCATAGAAGAACCTTGGTTCTATGAAGAACCTTTAACATCCGAAGAACCTTTCTGTTTCACAAAAGGTTCTTTATGGCGAAGAAGGTTCGAAAGAGATGGTTCTTTAAAGAACCTTTGACTGAATGGTTCTTTGTGGAACCAAAAATGGTTCTTCTATGGCATCGCTGTGAAGAACCTCTTGAAGCACCTTTATTTTTAAGAGTGTATAGTGTTCCTAAATGTCAACTTCTCACCAAACCCAAACGTTTTCCTGTTGCATTCACACTGCTGCTTCGGTCAGGATGAACCACTAGGGAAGTGTCTCCCTCTAGTGGCTGAGAAGTTCAAGAGCATAAATACATAACGCAGGGAATTCAACCGTATTAGGCCTACTAGATAACATGCGCTAATGCATAATCATAATTGCATTTAAAGGGATATATAAGACAATAATCTTATATCACAAAAACCCAATTTTGTGTTAACCTCAAAAATGTTATCAGAAGTCCCTGTGTGGCTTTTATTTTTAATGGTATATTTATTATCCATGTTTGTGTTCTAATTTCTTTCATAAGTAAAATAGTGAACAACATCTTATGATCTTATGAGTAGCTTCAATGTAGTTTTGCTGGTTTAAACTGTGACTATTTTAATATTAGTTGTCCCAACATTGATGGCAAAACTTTTATCTGTCAACAGCAGAAGTAGCGATGGCCAAAAATGTGTTGCTTTTAGCTTATCTTTGCCTGAAAATGTCAAGTTCATAATCATATTTCTTAGAAATAAACTAAAAATAAATTTAAATACTATTAAAACTTGAATTAAGACCCTGAAAAGAAAAAAAAAAGTAATACATTCAGCTTGAAATAAATGAAATCATTTTTTTCCATCTTCTTTTTTGCTCTTTGCAAGTCAAGAATTTGTAGCTCAGGGTTATTATTTATTAAAAAAACAAATTACAACTCATGTCATTTCAAATATTTTTTTTTTTCACAAAGTCATTTATTCTGACTTTGTCTTTTCATACACTCTCAGAAAAAAAGTTACAAAAGCTGTCACTGGGGTGGTACCTTTTCAAAAGGTACTCATTTGTACCTAAAGGGTTCATATAGGTACCTTAGAGGTACACACACCGATACGCAGAATATGCAAGCTGTGTAGGGCCCCCGAAACACCAGGGGACCCCCTTGCTCTCAAAGATGTATTAATGTTTGTTTCGTTTTTGAATTTGGCCAGCGGTTATGAAAACATGAATAATCATTTATTTTAATGCGGTGCGCTGTCATGCTCTCTACGTAAAAATCAGTCAAATCATGTAACGTGAATGTCGTACAGTCTCTTGCTCTTACTAAAAAAACGAGTTGAAAGCATACCGAGCCGCACTGGAACATAGGTTACTAGGTTTTAGACTTGTGAAGACAGCAAACACACTGTAAGCCTACTAAATTAATTAAGTATGCACATTTAACCATGAGTGTTAAATGTGAAGTTTACGTTGTAAAAATTTGACTATTTATAACCCAAAACATAGTGTCCCAGATTTGTCAAGAGCTGTCCCACATTAGAAAATCCACAAATTCTTAAACGATTTGGCACAAGGAGCACTAATATAGGTGCCATTTCCCCTTTAATTACAATATCTGAACAAAATCTTCTGATTTAGACAGGGAACATCTTGGGGATTTCATAATGATATAACATTTTGATATATTGTTTTGGCTTCATATGGAAATATGATGCACAAGTCAAAATTTCAAAAAGTGTCCCACATTACCCTAACACACCCTATAAGGCAGAATATAATTGCTTGAAAATAAAGGAATATTTTACTCTGTACACTTTAATATTTGTGACTGTGATGATGGAAATATGTGCTATAGCTGATCTTAATGTACATTAAGAGCAATGTATGGATGTAAAGTTTTGTAATCTATATCAACGGGTTGGTTTAGTATTTTAAACACTGTCCTCCTACTCATTAAATTTTGTGTAGGTGTGTGATAAAAATGAAAAGGTGGAGGTTTATTTTGAGAAAAAAAGAAATAAATTACATTTATTTCATTTGATTTACTAATTTAATTTTTTAATTTAACTTATTGCAGTAATGCATAAATAATATGTACATTCCATAACATTTCATAATATAAATAAATACAACAGTCAGAAAAAATTCAACCATGAATAAGACAAAGGTAGATATTAAAAAAAAAAAAAGGTACTTAAATCCATAATTATGTTGTCCTTAAGAGTAAAGCAGAATTTAGATGGCAGGGTAATCATTTTTATTAATAGATAATGACAATTTCCCTTGCTTTAATGCCAAAAATGAAATATAAAGTAAAAACAAAAATTGAGAACTAAACTTATTTAAACATTTTTTAATAAAGTGATGAACAGGAGATGACTGATAGCAATGCTGGGAATGTGTGTTCTGTAATCCTGCTCTGCTGAAGATGTTTTAGCATATATCCTATTATCCACATGAGTGATCCTGGTGTCTGATTTGGACGGAACTCCAGGATCAGATAAAGGACAACTGAAGCTTGTTTGCTTTGCATGCGACTTTCACACCATCCAGAGGAACTCAACTAGATAATTGGCCACAAAGCCCACAGAGTAACTGGCTCCCTTTCCCTGACACAGGCATGCTAAGACATCACTAACTATCACTCGCAAAACAAGCAGTCAGGCGGAACGACTGCTCATCTCTCGCCAGTCCTCGAGTCCATGTGCCCTTTTTATGTTCTACTTAAATTTGCCAATAAAATCAAAGTATTTCTATTTGATGTATTATAATGTTTTAAATTAATATATTCATTACAGATCTCCAAAAATTCCTCTTTATATATAACTGCATATAAACCTGCTATAGGCCCATTTATGTCTTTAAATATCCAAAAACGTGCAATTTAAACTGGGCTTCTGCAAATTTCAGAAACAACTTTGACTTTAATGGACATTTATTAACTATGAACTTTTAAGATTAAGTTCATTTTAGAGTTACAGCTAAACTAGTGCACCATGTCCTGTATGCGAAGCATTTGTCGAGTCATTGAGAGATGAGTATGATTTAACTTTTTGGACAGCTGTCTGGCCACCTCCCTGGTGTGCATTAAAATCTGTGTGTGTGTAAATCTTGGTGTGTCTATGTTTTAAACCAGATATAAGCGTTATATATTTCTTATGCCTTTGACATCCATTACACATGATTGCAAGTGATAAGTTCTTAGTCACACTGAGGGATGATTAAGCTTTTTACTTGTTTTAACTCGTCTTAGGTAAAGGCTGTGCATTGAGTTTGTATTACCTGGAATGCTACAAACCTGCATTCTCACACCACCTTAGGGCACATGTGGACAATGACAAACACACACACACACACACACACACACACACACACACACACACACACACACACACACACACCTGCTGTGTGTCTGTGCGTGGGGAAATTAAATGTGATGTTGATTGCTCAGAGCCAACAGTGCATGTTACTGCTTGCACCTGTTGAAGAAATAGTTAATCAAAAAATTTAAATTTTTGTCATCATTTCATTATATTTTGAAAAATGTTTCAGTGTTCCCCCCCCCCCCATACAATGAAAGTCACTGGGGTCCAATATTGCTTTGACCCCAGTGACTTAAATAATGTGGACAAAAACAGTTCAAAAATATTATTCAAAATAGTGTCTTTTGTGCTCAGCAGAAGAAAGACAGTCGTGTAGGTTTGGAATGACATGAGAATGAGTAAAAATGACAATTGAAATTTTTGTGTGAACTATCCCTTTAAGGACCGATATATCAAAGAACTGCATGGAGGAAGAGAGTTTGAATGCGAGATTCCGTACAATAAAACAGAGTAAAAGCTTTACTCTTTTAAAATTGTCCTCTTCTTGGTTTTTTAAACAAACTCTGTCATTATACACATTTCCTATCTCTGAGCATTAAGTGACAAGTGAGGCTGAGTGATTTTGACAGGTGAAAGCCCACAGAAACTACAGCAGGAAGTGTTCTGTCTCTTGTCTGATGAGGGTGTGTCGCAGCCAGGGAAGCAGAAGAAGAAGAGATGGGCAGACAGGTATGTCAAGACTGGAATGTTCATTTTAGTCACACCTGGGATGAGCACACCTACCAAACATGGCCTTTCCCTTTTCATTGGCTGATTTAATCATGACTGACAGCGCAAACAACAAATAAACCCCCTCTTTTGGGCGCTAAAGGGGTTTGACCTATGATCCCCAATTGTGAACCAATAGCATGTCAAGGTTGACTTGCAGATAGGTGGGGTGGAGAGGAAATAAAACTCATCTGTGGGGTGTGTCCACAGTGGCATATGTACAGACTACGACGCTGTGTGCTCCACCATGCAGACAGACCTCCTGCCTAAAAACTGTGGTTTGTGGAAGACGGACTTAGACTCTTCCTGGTCGAAAGCTACTGGAAAAGTCCCAGATGTCCTCCCTGACCTGGTAATCTCAGCTGAAGCTACCTATCATGCCACAAAGACGCATTTGATGTTCCTTTGGCTAAAAGAATAAAGCTGGACAGAGCAGGTGGGAACTTGTGCCGGAGTTTTGTACGGAAGCAGTTGGAGTTCTCAGTAGGACTGTTGAGTGTTTGTTCAAATGGTCGCTTACATCTCCTTATCACTTTTCCAGCCCAGCTAAAGATGGTAAATCTGTTGGACGGAGAACTGATAAGGGCATGTGGCTGACACATACAGCTTTGTGTCCGCTGGGCACTCAGGTCAGGGTGTGTTGCTGATGTGGGGTGATTGCACATTTGTGAATGTCAATGGCTTAATAACTGATAGTTCTTTATATGTTTAAATCAAATGATACATGATATACTTTTTTATTCCAGATACTGCTGAAGCTATATAATTTCATGTCATATCTATATATACAGCAATTATGTTTTGAGTTTTGTACATGAAAATTATGATCCCAATGAGAATTCATTTTAATTATGTATTTATTAATACAGACTTGATTTTCATTTGATGGCAATTATGCTTAACACTTAATAAAAACAATATAAAAGTTTAATATTTTAAATTTGTTTATTTATAATGATATTTTAAAAAAAACTGTTTATGAAAATTCCAATTCTATTCAAAATACTGCTCATGTTTTGCTATAGCTTTTTTTAAATGCTCTTTTCCTTTACCATAAACTCACCCTGGCTTTCATTTTACAGAGGGTAACGATTCATTTAATTTCTTTATTTCATTATTCAAAAATAGGCTTTGTAAAAATGTTAACCTGTATTCATGTTACACACTGAATTTTATTATAAGGTAAATCAAATGTCTAATTTAGCTATGCACACTGGCTAATAGCATTAAAGTATATAAAAACGTTAATGCTTAAATTCACACTTCATATAGCAGTTCATCTTATTGCATAGGCACTTCATTACAGAGCCAGCCTCATCCTGCATACTTTTCCACATTCTTACTCAAACTGAATCTCTGTACTTCATATAAAGTAGGCAGATTTAATAGTCTGAGAATTTAGAATGTACAATCTACACAGAAAATGTGACAAACTGCTTTTTAAATGAAGAGAGTGATTTTCACTGGGCAAGGTATTGTCTCAAGCCAGGCCCACCATGGAAGCACTGAGATCCCACAGTCTGCAGGCTGCAGCATCATCCCTACCCTGAGGAGCTGCCTCTTTGGGGGAACAATCACTGTAAAACCAGCAATAGAGAGAAATTAACCACAGCCGGAAACGATCATAATTAAACAGCAATGGTCACAAAACACTGTGAAAAAAAGCTTTTAAAAAAGAGGTGAAAACAGTTTGTTGTTTTCCATTGTGAACTTACTAAATGACATCCATTGTGAAACAAAGATCGCTGTCTCAAGTCTTACCAGCAGCATTATTAATGAGGTGCCAGTATATGATATGATGGGAGAGGTGACATGTTAAATCTTGTTGGCCGTTGTAATACTAACTTTAGACAGTTTGTGTACACCTCTCACAAACCTTGATGAGCAAACTCTTACTAGACTGCATTTAACATACGTGATAGAAGAAGCTACTGACCTGTAGTAAAGGCCGCTGGTATTCTGCAGACTCTCATCCACTGCACAGTAGATGGTGGTCTGCGCACCCTGCCAAGGTGTTTTGACAAAGAAATAAAGGGGCATGAACAAAAGCCTCTTCCATAAAGACAGAGAGGGGAAAAAGTGTCGGCCCAGCTCAGTTTGAATCAACCCAGGATGAAGAGCGTAAGTTGTCACTCCTGTGCCTGAATGATAGACAGGGAGAGAGTTTGCAAGCAGCGGGTTAGAAGTACAGAAGTACACCACGTTCAATGGATTAGCATAATATTGTAAAGACTGTAAATCCCCTACAGCCTTGATTTCATCTGCATTAAATTCAATATAGCGGCTGAATACCAGCAGCCTTTACTACAGGTCAGTAGCATCCAAAGTGACTCTTAATCCTGGTCCTGGGCACATTTTGCATGTCTCCCTTATTTAACACACCTGATTCAGATTATCAGCTCGTTTTAGTCCATGAACTGAACTGGGTGTGTCAGATAAGGGAGACATACAAAATGTGCAGAGCGGGGGTCCCTAGGACCAGGATCAAGAACCACTGTCCTAACCTGATTCAGGTTTATAGTTTACCTTTCAGTCTGACAGCTAGTTCCCGGGTAAACAGAATATTGGCCAGCTTGCTCTGTCGATAGCTTACTAATGGATCATAGTTTTTCTCCAAGTTTATATCATCAAAATGAATATTGCCTGTCAAACAGAAAATAATTTGAAATATTATTGGAATCAAGATATGAATGTGCCAAATAATCACTGTAAATGTATTTGCATTGTAAATAATACATATAATACATTACCATGTAGGTCTATATTGTATGCCCTTTCATTTTATAAACACAAGAACTGTACATTTTGTCAAAACAGAGCTTCTTGTCAGAGAACTGGATAAGGAGTATAATCACAGCTTACAATAATTTAGAGACTACAAAATGATAAAAAAGTGTTTTGTTATGAGCAGTGTTGGGGGTAACGCATTACAAGTAACTAAAAAAAACAGTGAAATGCAAACTCAGAATATGACGCAAACCTGCAATAATTAAATATGTTAAATAACACAAATGTATCTAATCCCATTTTATTAACCAATGTATTTGCTGCTGACCTTTGATGATCCAGTTCAACCATACTAATAAGCAAAAATGATTTTAGATAAACTAACAATTGTGCTTCATTGTTTTTATATTGCTGAATAATGTTGAACCTTCTTCTCCTGCATTCTATTTTACAGACGTGAATTTACTTTTCCTTCAGGCTGAGGTTTATTCATTACACTTTTTGGTGTGAAAGGGCTTTTACATTTGCTATAATTACAACTTCTTGTATTAAAAACAATCAAGCCCTGCTCATATTTAAAAAGTAACGCAAAAGTAACGTAACACATTACTTTCCATAAAAAGTAGCTAAGTAACGTAATTAGTTACTTTTTTCAGGGAGTAACGCAATATTGTAATGCAATGCTGTTTGTAATTGTAATGCTTTCCCCAACACTGATTATGAGTGATTGAGTTTAGCACATAAAGACATATGAGCTTCCACACCTGTCTCATGGGCCAGGCTGGAAACATTGACAACACGGCTGGGTGTTGATTTCTTCAACAAGTCCAGAAGTAAGTTGGTAAGCAGGAAATGACCCAGATGGTTCACACCAAACTGCATCTCAAAGCCATCTTCTGTCTTCCACTGTGGGCACATCATTATCCCTGTTGGCAGAAAAAAATTATAAATAAATACATGACTATGAATAAATATATAAATACATAGATATAAACCATGTATTCATGCAGATGCATTACAATCTGACTGACTTTCCTTACCAGCATTATTAATGAGAATGTCCAGTCTCTCTTCAGTCTGCTGTACATCTTTGGCCAGAGCTCGGACAGACTGCAAGGAGGCCAGATCCAGCATCTTCACAACCACGTTGCCATTTCCACTCCTCTTTCTGACCTCATCTGCTGCTTTGGTGGCTCTGCCCATGTCTCGGCAAGCCAGGATCACCCTTGCACCTGAACAATGGATGTTTATAAATGGTTGTTGTTTGGATTGCATAATTAAACCAGTTTTATCATCCCCAATGTGGATTTATCATCCCTTTCAAACCAATTGCATATACCATTAAAGTGTTTCATACCATTATTGTATCTATTAAGTTTGAGCACAATCTACAGCACAGAACATGCCGTGAATACCAGTTTTTGGGTGAAAGAAAAACATTCTATTCCCTTTCAGTCAGTCATATAGACGTTATGGGTCTCAATCACATCTGAAGATTACGAGAAACGGCCAATGACCATTGGCGAGTGGATTTTGCATGTCATGCCAATCCCCGTACATTCGGGTATATAAGATGGTGACGTGCATCCACTCATTCAGATTTTTGCTTTTGAAGAGCTTTTGCAGAGTCAATCACTTCATGAGCAAGAGAATTGTCACTACTGTCAATGCGCTATCAACAAATCAGGAGGCTTCTCTGCTGTGTTTTCGCATGGCGCATTCAGCGGTGTGTTTGCCCTCGTCCCTAGCACAGATAAGTGCTGCGTTCCTCCTCTGAGCACCTCAGCCTTAAGAGCAGTTTCTTATAGCTTGCATGATCGTGAGTGTCTTTCGAGATGTCTTTTCGACCGTGTGTTTCTGGGTGTGGTAGTTTCCTTACCTCTGATGATGGACACAATTGCTGTCTCACATGTTTGGGCTGTAAGCATGCTGAGGCAGCTTTCATGGATGGGTCATGCCCACACTGCAAGCACATGTCAATGGCTATGCTGAGATCGTGGCTGTCATTAATTATGAGGCTCCCCTTGGATTCTACCCAGTCCGGTTCTTCTGGTCGTAAAGACGACAGGGTCTGTCCCACCACAGGGTTTGGCCTAGTATCTCATTTGAGGCTCCCGGAGAGGATAAAAAGTCAATCGCAGCATCAGAGGAGGGGCTTTTGTCTTCTGATTCTGAACACTCTGCTGAACAGCCCCCGGCAATGGCGGCGGCACCGTCAGAGTCCCAAGCTGAGTTAATGCCCTTGCTCCCCCAGGCCGCCAAGAGCAGGGCTCGAAATTAACTTTTTTACTTGGTAGCACTGGTGCTCCCAACTTCAAGAAGTTAGGAGCACCAAAAAAAATTTAGGAGCACCCACTGAATATTAAGGAGCAACACAACTGCCAATTGAGCGGAAGGGCTGGCAACATCCTTCCTGATGATTAAAAATCTTCAATTGAACCTGATCCTTAAGCTGCAGTGCTTTGTTTTTTATACATGCAATATACAGAGGCAAGATGAGAAGAAAATGTAATTTAAACTTTTCTCAAAACAGTCAGTTCCCCTCAGAAATACATTCATATAAACCCCCACTCCCAATTCAATATTTAGGATTTCCCTTCCATATTTCGCATAGTGAACGTTGAGCTTGCTCAGGCTGCTACAGTATTTTCTTTTCTTTGTGTCCGTCTTCAGCGTTAATGGCTGTTTACACACTTAAAAAATAAAAAAATAAGAACAAAGATACACATAATATACAAATAAAATAAACAGTGTTTTATTTTCAGGTACAACAGGCATATTTAGCAGGAGCATTCAAGAAATTGAGTGAACAAATATAAAAATAAATCACTATATAGATTGATTCCTATTAAAGTAACTATTATTTTTTCAGTCAAGAGTAGTTAGTTATTTCTTTCTCTTTGTGTTTTGTTGTTTTAACATTAAAGAATAAACATTCTGTCATCTGTCTGTCGATTCTGTCAGTGTTTTATAGTTATACCATCATTTACTCACTCAAAATTAGTTTTAAACCTGAGTTTCTTTCTTCTGCTGAACATAAATGCTATTTAAACAGTTGCTGGTCCACAGTGACTTCCATAGTATTTTTTTTATCCTACAATCAAGTGGACCAGCAACTGTTTGGTTACCCACATTTTCCATAATATCTTCTTTTGTGTTCAGCACATGAAAGAAATTAATACAGGTTTGGGACATCATGTGAGTGAGTAAATAATGACAAATTAAATTTTAGGGTGAACTATCCCTTTAATGACAGTCGGCTGCATGTTTAGTTCTGTCCCTTTAAGAGCTGCACGCATCTAATATACAGGCACGCATCCGTTCCTCTCAGCTGTTTACTTTTATTTTAGACATAACTAACTGAGTCTATATGTAAACCTTGTGTGTTTTGACAGTATTAGCTCAGAAGATAACTTAGTTCAGTAATCAGGCGCTGTTAGACAGGCTTTTCAGTTCGCGCGCTTCAGGTGCACGGGCTCTGAAAAAGCGCACGTCAGACCAGCGCGTGAATGAAAAGCTTAACCGGCAAGGCTTTAAAAAACACGCAAATAATGTACTTTTGTGATTGTGAATAAGTGTTTCGTGAGTGTAACTCTACCGCTGAGTTAACACTGAATGGATGTGGCGTTGTACAGTACATACAGACGGCGGCACCAGAACTGGAACTGATAGAATGTGCGCTGTAGCACGATACTACAATATTTCTTCAAAAGCAGATCGTGGAGACATTTTTATCGTCCACGATCAAAAATCATTATATCGCACACCCCTAGTTCCAAATTCGCTACCTGTCATGTGGCACATGCTGTGCAGTAACTCGCGAATGTTTAGCAGAGAACTGTAGAGGTCGCACCACAACAATTATTTGCACTCGCACAAATGCTCCCAAATATATTTTGGAGTCGCACAGATTACATATCGGGAGCATATGCGACCAAAACGGTCGCAAGTTCGAGCCCTGAAGAGCATGGGGCGCTCGATGCTGGATGATTGGTATCTGGGCTCTGGACATGACTTTCAGCCATGCTCCGCCCCTGTGCCTTTCTTCTCGGATGTTCATGAAGAGCTCACCGATATGTGGAAGGCTCCCTACACCTCCAGCTCACATTTGAGCTCTTCTCTCCTCACTACCCTTGATGGTAGGGCAACCACTGGGTATATGGACGTTCCCCAGGTGGAGTGTGCGGTTGTGGTGCACCTATGCCAGCAAAACGTGGCCACATGGAGAAACCACCCGCAACTCCCGTCCAAACCCTGAAAGCTGACGTCAGCTCTGGCTACCAAAACTTCTAGTGCTGTGGGGCAGGCCACCTCTGCCCTGCATGCCACGGCCAATCTGAAGGTACATCAGGCCAAGGCACAATTTTTCCCCGAGTTTGATGCGGGAACTGCAGACGGTGATCGACTTTGCCACCAATCCGCAGTGGTCTGGCTCTTCATCTGCCTGTCGCCGAGGGCGCCCCCCCTGTGGCATCAACACCTGCTCTGAGCAGACCTAAGTCTAATGAGCATAGAAGGGCGCCAAGCTTCCCGCAGGAAGAGGGGACAGCCTGCTTCTCAGGGAGCCCTTAATCTTCACAGAAGACCACGAAGCATCCCTGAGACAGGTGACCCAGAGATGGAAGGATATTTGCCCTGGGCCAGTGACATCTGGGCCCCACCCCCTGAAGGATAGCCGGGTGGCATATACCACCAAGAAAGCTTGTTCCTCTGCTGGTGCTGCTAGCTCGGAGATTGGGGGCCTGGCTAGAGCTCCCCAGCCCGTTTCGCTGGCTCATTCAGACAATTCCACTTGGCTATGTGATTCAGTTTGCCAGGTGCCCTCCCAGGTTCAGGGGCATCCTTTTTTATCGATGACAGACAAAGATGCCCCTGTCCTGTGTGCAGAGGTTGCAGTCCTCTGGGGGCGAAAGATGCAATAGAGCCTGTTCCTCCAGCCAAGATGAAGTCAGGGTTTTACAGCCCTTATTTCATCATACCCAATAAGACACATACTTTCATGCCTCGATTTTGCCTTGACACAGGCCGTTTCTTCAGTTTGCTCTCAAGGGTCAGGTGTATCAGTACGGTCACCGTGATTTTGCCAAGTAAGACATGTTCCTGGATCAACATCTTTTGTTTATCCTGGATCAACATTACTGTCCAAAAATACAGACTTAACCCAATCCCTACCCCTAAACCTAACCCATAATTTATTCCTAAAATCAGAGGGAAATGATAGCTGATTAACAAGGGTATAGAAGCACCTAATCCTGATTGTAAGCCTAAAACTGACATTTCCTGAAAAGCTATCCCTCAATTCTGATTGGTTGATTGGAATGATGTTCCAGGATCAATAAGGATGTTGATCCAGGAACAAGTTGTACTTGGTCAAATCATGCTTACCGTATCAGTACAATGTCAGCACACACCGGGCGGGCATTACCCCGGCTTGGTGCTGCCTTTTCAGCCCATGGTCGGACTTTGCATTTCTACTGGCAGGTGTGCCCCTGGAGCAAGTGTCGAGGCATCTTGTTGTCACAACAGATGCATCCCAGGCTGGCTGGGGTGCTGTATGCAATGGGCAGGAAGTTTCCCATTTACACATTCACTTCCCAGGAATCCTCCCACTGCCAGCTGTTTTACTCCCTGACCGAGGCCCTCCTCGTCATGGATGCTCTGGCACCCATGTCCAGATCTATGGAACCTGCATGTCTGGCAACTGGACGGGAAGCAACAGACCTCACTGGCTTTTCGCAGACTGTTATAGGTATGCACCCAGAGCAGTAGACATTCTGCCCAGCTCTTTGTCAGCTTTGGAGGTCAGCAGAAGGGAAAGGCTGTCTCAAAACAGAGGTTGGCCCACTGGCTAGTGGATGCCATCGTCTTGGCATACCAGATGAGGTGAGCCATGCCTCCTGGGGGTGAAAGCTCACTCCACTCAGAGTATTGCCTCCTCTTGGGCATTGGCGCGCAGAGCCTCTATAAGAGACATCTGCAGAGCTGCGGGCTAGGCGACACCTAATACCGTAATAATAATCTCTGGGTTGAGCCAGTTTCCTTCCGTGTGTTGGGTATGGACAGGTAAATTGACAGAGGAATCTTTTTCCAGTAATTTCCCCATCTGGTGAACCCTGGTCGAGTTCCTCTAGTACCCTGTGGCATCAGACTCAGTGGAGGAGTCTGTTGCCGGGTCCAGTACTTGTGTTGCATGCCATTGTCACCCCTTATACTGGACTAGGTCATTATGACAAGTTTATTTTTTTTGCAGAGTATATCTTTATTGTTTTAAAGGTTATATGTGATGGTAGGTTAACTTTGCTTTCTGAAATACCCCACTGTAAAGTCGATTATTTTAGGCATTGTGACAACACATTAACGCAAGTCAACCAAGCCTCACCCCCACTTTTTTTGTGCATTAGGTGGTCTAGCTTGAAAAATATGCTTTTTAATGCTATATGAGAATAAGGAACAAAATTTATGAGACAGTTGTTTTTAGATTTCATTGAAATTTAATCGTAAGCTTGGTGAACAGCTTTGAAGAATTGATGTTTCCCTATTCAAAGAGATACAAAGCTGTACTTGCATGACTTAAATAGCTTAGAGGCATTTTAAAGATGGCTGCTGAGTGAAATGACTTGCCTTAAAAAGGACTTTGACTGTGTTGATATAGAGATAATCTCTATAACCCTTTGGAGAGAACTTTGTGCTTTGTGAATTTGCAGATCTTTTTTATGCACAAACAGCAAGTTCAAGGAAGTAGAAAATGTAAACAAGTACGATAGGACCCTTTGAAATTTGAAAAGTTTTTTTTTTAAATCACATACTTTGAGATACATAAGTAAATCACATACTTTTCATTGAAATCAGATGAGCTAAGCCTATAACATGTTTTAAAATTGATTTAAGAGGCAACGACTATTGTTATCATCTTGGACATCCCTACTGAGACATTAATATTACAAAACAGGCTCTCTCTCTCTCTCTCTCTCTCTCTCTATATATATATATATATACACACACACACACACACACATATATACATATACATAAACACACACACACACACATACACACACATATATATGTGTGTGTGTGTGTATGTGTGTGATATATATATATATATATATATCACACACATACACACATATATATATATATATATATATATATATGTGTGTGTGTGTGTGTGTGTGATATATATATATATATATATATATATATATATCACACACATACACACACACACACATATATATATATATATATATATATATATATATATACACACACACATATATATATATATATACAGTATATATTAGTGCTGGGCAACGATTAATCGCATCCAAAATAAAAGTTTTTGTGAACATAATATATGCGTGTGTACTGTGTATATTTATTATGTATATATAAAGACACACACATACAGTATATATTTAGAAAATATTTACAGTATATATTTAGAAAATATTTACATGTATATATTTATATTCATATAATTTATTTTATACATTTAATATATAAACATAACATATTATTCTTAAATATATACATGCATGTGTGTGTATTTATATATACATAATAAATATACACAGTACACACACATATATTATGTACACAAAAACGTTTATTTTGGATGCGATTAATCACTGCCCAGCACTAATATATATATATATATATATATATATATATACACTTGAAATCTCATATGATGCCAGTTCTTTAAAATAATATTTTCAGAGCTCCATTGAAATGAACTGACCTCTCTTGGCCACGTCCACTGCGGTCTCTTTGCCGATACCAGTGTTGGCTCCCGTTATCAGAACAGTTTTGCCGTCCAAGCGGGCTTTGCTGCGGCAGACTCCCCCAGCCAGCCATCTCCGCAGGGCAAAGAGCCCGACACCTACGGTACAGGTGCAACATTACTCCAGCATCATTACATCACCTCTAACCTACTCTCTTAACGATGATACATTTGATAAGCACAGGTAAAGTTCATCCAGGACCCAACAGGCCTATATTAACTATCATTACATTCAATATAACATGCTCCTCATGTCTTTTAATTAATGAAATCTTATGACTTCTTTTACATGTTACATGACTTTTTTAATTTCTAATTACTGGGAAATGTGTGCACTCACAACTATTTCTAAACTGAGCATAACTAGAAAAATCACTATAATAATAAATTGCATTTATATCCCATGATGCATTCAGATTTTATTGAAATCACATTCCATGCCTGTAAATTTCAGTTTTAAAGTGCTTCATATTTACATATTTTTCATTGTTATGGGAAACCTGATTATTCTTGGAAGCCACAACCAGCTTTAAACATGCAAACTAATGATTTAAGTTTAGCCTAACTTACCCGTCACCAGGACAGATGTGACCCCTGTAGGGTGTTCTTCCACAAACTCCTTCACTGCATTTGTGTAGTCCTGCATTATTACACCTGGTAGATTCTTCTTCAACCTTGTAGTTGTAACATAAGTAGTCCAGCACTTTCAGCAGTAAAAGTGTCTGCAGACAGATCACCACCACTACACTACACAGAAAAAGTGTACTTCGGAGTAGGGATGGGCAATACCACTTTTTTTCCGATAAGAAACTTCAAAGGTGCACCCCTATCTACCCCTTAAATAGTGTATATTAGTACCAAAAGATATACAAGTATGCCTCCTTTAATGGTAGATAAGGTACAAAGTTGAGCAGGGGCAAGGCCAGAAATGTTTAAGTGGGTGGGCCTACATGAAACAGGGTGGGCAAAGTGTAGCATATGAAAACTGTACGTCAAATTGGCAACAGAAAGTACAGCACAAAGGTTCAATACACAATAATTTAAAAGTATTGATTAACATTAATGTTATTTTCAACATTTACCAATACATTATTAAATTAGCCTAAAAGTTTATCTGTAAACTTCGTACCCGAGTTAACACAAATAACAATGAACAGCTGTATTTTATTAACTAATGTTAACAAAGATTTATAAACTTTGTAACAAATGTATTGCTCGTGTTAGTTAATGCATTAACAAACGTTAACTAAAGGAAGTTTATTGTAAAGCATTACCAGAGACAACGGCGCTTCGCAGATGATCACGTGTCTGTCAGTGCACGTTCAAAGGAGAGTAAACATCGAGGACAGCAGAAATATGATGTTTGTTGTGGAGAACAGAATCCAGCACAACGTGTATGTGTTTCTTCCCACAAATGACGCATCTATCTAGCGCAGTGGTTCCCAACCTGGGGGGCGCGCCAGAGTTCACAGCGGGGGCGCGGGAGCAGATATACTTTGAGGTAGGGCTGGGCGATAAAACGATAACTATAATTATATAGTGATATAATTTCAAGTTCGATACATATTCAATTTAATGTGTATGCGGCAAAAGCGGAACAAAACAGCGCTACTCATTTGAACCGCGCCACACGGACCATATCCGCTCGGTTCAAACAGCGGCGCAGCGCGAGCTGACTAGAGACGGCGGTAAAGTTAGTTTTACGTTTGACATTCGGTTTCATAAGAATTAAACTCTTAACGCATGTTATGTTTTGAGCCGTAACTAACTCAGATAGACACAAATATATGCCCTTTACGTTGCACAAGGCTTAATTTTTAGAAAAAAAATATTAAAAATTAACCATATAAATTAATTAAACAATTTAACTACATTACATTATAATATAAAACCAATACTAAAATGTTCAGAAAAACATCCCTGTTATTGCACAAGGCTCTGTTTTTGGAATTAGCATTTTATGTGTTTTATAATAATTTTACAACTTTTAATGTATGCAATAATATAAATCCATTAAACAACAACACCATTTGATTTAAAGGTATCAAACCAACTGTAAAAATCTCTAAATATTATTCCCTATAATGCACAAGGCCTGTTTTTTATGATCATTCCTTTATTGTTTTTATATACAGTACTGAACATGTATTTTTGTTATGTTTAATATACTCTACCTACTTAAATTCATTAAACTCTGACACCGTTTGAGATAAAGGTATCAAACCAACTGTAAAATATTCAGAATATTATTCCCTATAATGCACAAGGCTTATTTTTATGATTATGGCTTTATTGTTTTTATATACAGTACTGAAACCATATTTTTGATATGTTTAATATACTCTACCTACTTAAATTAATTACACTCTGACACCATTTGAGATAATGGTATCAAAACAACTAAAAATATCTAAATATTATTCCCTATAATGCACAAGGCTTGTTTTACGTTCAGTGTATGGTTTATTTTGATTTTTTTTTTTTTACTTATGAATATAAATATTTGCTATGATAATTAACAGATTAATAATGTAATTTTGTTTATCAGAGAAATATGGTTTTAAAAACAAAGTAAAATATCATGAGGTTCTAAATTAAGGACATTGTTTATTTTTTTTTATGTCTATTTTAATAAAATTAGGGTAAGTGTATAATTGCCCATTCTTGTCAATAAGCTGGTTTACAATTAATATGTTATGCCGAATCCAATTTTCCATACAATGATTTGTTATTAAAGAAAGTGAAAGTGACGTTACATACGGCCAAGTATGGTGACCCATACTCGGAATTTGTGCTCTGCATTTAACCCATCCAAAGTGCACACACACAGCAGTGAACACACACACACACACACCGTGAACACACACCCGGAGCAGTGGGCAGCCATTTATGCTCCAGCGCCCGGGGAGCAGTTGGGGGTTCGGTGCCTTGCTCAAGGGCACCTCAGTCGTGGTATTGAAGGTGGGAGAGAGCGCTGTACATTCACTCCCCCCACCTACAATTCCTGCCGGCCCGAGACTCAAACTCGCAACCTTTGGATTACGAGTCTGACTCTCTAACCATTAGGCCACGACTTCCCCATTATTATGAGTGATATTACCATTGTTCCATATAAAAGAAAATTGTACAAAAGTGGCCAGTAAAGTAATGATTGTTTGTGATAATTGGCCAAAGCAATAAGTTTGCCAGTTATATAAGGACACTGCAACAAAAAATCCCCCAAGTTTTTCAAATAAATGATATAAGAAAATATTGAAAATACTTTTTTTTTTTAAACCAATTAATTTTTATAATTTGGTTGAAAATTGTAAAATTAAGAACATTTCATCCACCATCAGATAGTTTATTAACAAGGACATTTTTTAAATTTTTATTTAAATATATTAACAAATGAGGTTTGTTTCACCAGATGAAATTAAAGAGTATTTTATCCATTTGTGAGTATATATTATGGTTGGAGGGGAGTGCTTAAGGATATTCAAACCTTAGCCATCAAACAAATAACATTTAGAGATTTTTACAGTTGTTTTGTTATCTTTATCTCAAACGGTGTCAAAGTTGAATGAATTTAAGTAGTATATAAAACATAAAAAATATGGTTCCAGTACTGTATATAAAAACAATAAATGCATAATCTGAACAAAACAAGCCTTGTGCATTATGGGGAATAATATTCTGAATATTTTACAGTTGTTTTGATACCTTTATCTCAAATGGTGTCAGAGTTTAATGAATTTAAGTAGGTAGAGTATATAAAACATATAAAAAATACGGTTTCAGTACTGTATATAAAAACAATAAAGCCATAATCATAAAAAATAAGCCTTGTGCATTATAGGGAATAATATTCTGAATATTTTACAGTTGGTTTGATACCTTTATCTCAAACGGTGTCAGAGTTTAATTTAAGTAGGTACAGTATATTAAACATAACAAAAATACATGTTCAGTACTGTATATAAAAACAATAAAGGAATGATCATAAAAAACAAGCCTTGTGCATTATAGGGAATAATATTTAGAGATTTTTACAGTTGATTTGATACCTTTAAATCAAATGGTGTTGTTGTTTAATGGATTTATATTATTGCATACATTAAAAGTTGTAAAATTATTATAAAACATAAAATGCTAATTCCAAAAACAGAGCCTTGTGCAATAACAGGGATGTTTTTCTGAACATTTTAGTATTGGTTTTATATTATAATGTAATGTAGTTAAATTGTTTAATTAATTTATAAGGTTAATTTTTATTGTTTTTTTTTTTTCTAAAAATTAAGCCTTGTGCAACGTAAAGGGCATATATTTGTGTCTATCTGAGTTAGTTACGGCTCAAAACATAACAGGCGTTAAGAGTTTAATTCTTATGAAACCGAATGTCTAATGAATGTCAAACGTAAAACTAACTTTACCACCGTACAAACTTACCCGTCACCAGGACAGCTGTGACCCCTGTAGGGTGTTCTTCCACAAACTCCTTCACTGCCTTTGTGTAGTCCTGCATTATTACACCTGGTAGATTCTTCTTCAACCTTGTAGTTGTAACATAAGTAGTCCAGCACTTTCAGCAGTAAAAGTGTCTTCAGACAGATCACCACCACTACACTACACAGGAAAAGTGTACTTACCTCGGAGTAAACACAGTGGCGCTCCAGTCTCGAATTTGCAAAATAAGAGTCAGATTGTTGCTTGTAAAAATCAAATGCGGCTGCAGAATACGCAGAAACAACATTCATCAATAGTTTCACAATAAATTTTAAACAATGAATGGTGTTGGCTTACGGTCTGACGTACTACCGGAAAATAATAAAACGTGTGAAAAAATTGACAGAGGTGCCCCTACATTATTTTGAGGACATAATATCATATAAACTGGTAAGTAGAAAAAAAGATTTAGTGTCAACTTAAAGTAAATACTTCCATATATACTGTTTTCACAGAGAATAAATAGACATCTATACATGAAAAACTGCCTTTATATATGTGTATGTATGTCTCTGGTGTATGTATATATAGAACAATTCTCAATCACAATCATCTCTATAAGTTAAAAGTAGTTTTTAGATTCATAAACGTTGCAAATTTGTAAAGTGTTTCCTAATGCAGACTTCATTATTGTTTGATGACAATAATGCTTATGGCGTAATGAAAATAGCATCAAAGTTTAAAGTTTATTTAACAAACTTTTAAATAAACTCTGTTTATGTATAGGGAAAATCTTTTTTTTTAATTCCAATTTTATTCCAAAACACTGTTCATGTTGTGCTACAGCTTTTATAAAATGCTCTTTACCATAACTCATTCGGGCTTTCTTTTTATAGGTTAACAATTCATTTAATCCCCTATTTTCAACATTCAAAAATAGACTTCATAAAAATGTTAACCTACATTTATATTACACACAGAATTCCATCATGATACATGGTATCCAATTACACAAGCACTGAAAATGAAATCTCTTTGTTTGTTTGTTTAAATAGATCAAATGTCTAATTTGTATAGCTACATACAATATGGCTAATAGCATTACGGTATATAACTTCTTACTAATTATTTAATGCTTAAATTCACACTTCATATTGCAGTTACACATTGCAGTCATTACAGACACTGAAACACTACTTTCCCACATTCTTATTAAACTGTCCCTCTGTACTTTATATAAAGTAAGCAGATTTAATAGTCTGCAAATTTAGAATGTACAATCTACACAGGAAAATGTGACAAACTGCTTTTTAAATGAAGAGAGTGATTTTCACTGGGCAAGGTATTGTCTCAAGCCAGGCCCACCATGGAAGCACTGAGATCCCACAGTCTGCAGGCTGCAGCATCATCCCTACCCTGAGGAGCTGCCTCTTTGGGGGAACAATCACTGTAAAACCAGCAATAGAGAGAAATTAACCACAGCCGGAAATTATCATAATTGAACAGCAATGGTCACAAAACACTGTGTGAATAAAAGCTTTAAAAAAATCTGTAAAAAAAGTTTGTTGTTTTCCATTGTGAACTTACTAAATGACAATGATATCCATTGTGAAACAAAGATCGCTGTCTCAAGTCTTACCAGCAGCATTATTAATGAGGTGCCAGTATATGATATGATGGGAGAGGTGACATGTTAAATCTTGTTGGACATTGTAATACTAACTTTAGAAAGTTTGTGTACACTTCACACAAACCTTGATGAGCAAAATCTTACTAGACTGCATTTAACACACGTGATAGAAGAAGCTACTGACCTGTAGTAAAGGCCGCTGGTATTCTGCAGACTCTCATCCACTGCACAGTAGATGGTGGTCTGCGCACCCTGCCAAGGTGTTTTGAGAAAGAAAAAAAAGGGCATGAACAAAAGCCTCTTCCATAAAGACAGAGAGGGGAAAAAGTGTCGGCCCAGCTCTGTATGGATCACCCCAGGATGAAGAGCGCAAGTTGTCACTCCTGTGCCTGAATGATAGACAGGAAGAGAGTTTGCAAGCAGCGGGTTTGAGTGTGTGTGTGTGTAGATGTGACATTGTGATATTTCAATTCTGTAAGAGTGAGAAAGTTTTCATTATAGACCTTAGTCAGAGTAGCATCACATTTAATCATTGACAGGAATGAAAACAAGGCTGTGAGGGATAGAATCACAGCGCATTTAGTAGATTGTACTGTAGTTTAACAGAATGCCAAATGTTCAGCTGATGAAACGTCTTTCAGAAAAAAAAAACTTCTATATAAAAAAAATTATAAAACTGTTTTTAAAGTTGTGAGTTGTGAAAATGATATGATCTAGGACCTTTATACAGGGTGATATTATAAAGATTGTAAATCTTTTACAGCCTCGTTTTCATCCGTGTTAAATTCAATATAGCCTCTAACCTGATTCAGGTCTATAGTTTACCTTTCAGTCTGACAGCTAGTTCCCGGGTAAACAGAACATTGGCCAGCTTACTCTGTCGATAGCTCACTGATGGATCATAGTTTTGCTCCAGGTTTATATCATCAAAATTAATTTTGCCTGTCCAACAGAAAATAACTTGAAATATTATAAGGAATCCAAATATTGAATGTGCTGAATAAAGATTTTAAATGTGTTTACATTGTAAATGATACATGTAATACATTTCAATCAGAATTATGTTTTTACGTATACAGTATTTAAGTTTATGCCCTACAATGGTAAAACACAAGAACATTAACATTTTGTCAAAACAGAGCTTCTTGTCAGAGAACTGGATAAAGAGTACAATCACCACTTGCAATAATTTAGAGACTACAAAATAATGAAAAAAATAAGTGTTTTGTTATGAGTTATTGAGTTTAGCACATAAAGATATATAGGTTTCCACACCTTTCTCGTGGGCCAGGCTGGAAACATTGACAACACGGCTGGGTGTTGATTTCTTCAACAAGTCCAGAAGTAAGTTGGTAAGCAGGAAATGACCCAGATGGTTCACACCAAACTGCATCTCAAAGCCATCGTCTGTCTTCCACTGTGGGCACATCATTATCCCTGTTCACAGAAAAATATAATACATAAAATATAATATAAAATTTAAATAAACACAATTGAATACATACATACATACATACATACATAAATAAACTGGTTTAATTCACTGACAGAGCAAAACTGTTTCCAAAAAATAAAATAGTTTGTAACTATATCAACCATGTGTTTATGCATTACAATCTGGCTGATATTCCTTACCAGCATTATTAATGAGAATGTCCAGTCTCTCTTCAGTCTGCTGTACATCTTTGGCCAGAGCTCGGACAGACTGCAAGGAGGCCAGATCCAGCATCTTCACAACCACGTTGCCATTTCCACTCCTCTTTCTGACCTCATCTGCTGCTTTGGTGGCTCTGCCCATGTCTCGGCAAGCCAGGATCACCCTTGCACCTGAACAATGGATGTTTATAAATGGTTGTTATTATGACCAACCAACCATCAATCCTTCAACAAATACAACAATGCTACAATGCTTATGCACTCTCTTGGTGATGACAGATGTGTCTAACCATGAATATGTGTCATTAGCCTAAGAATTAAAATCTGGGCCTTGTTAGTGTGGTTTGATAAGAGATGGATTGCTTAATTAAACCAGTTTTAGCTTCCCCAATTTTAGATTTATTTATTTATATTTTGGATTGATCATCCTTTTATTTATATTTATTTATTTAAATTTTGGATTGATCATCCTTTCCAGGTTCTAACTTATTAAGTTAATAAGTTAGAACCTCCATAAATTATATAATCAGCCTGTTTGTGAAATTCTAGAACAGAATTTCATTTTGCACAACTTTTATGGACATTAATGTGATGCTCATTTTGTGTCTGGATCTTTAAATAAAATACATTAAATATTCAGTCCAGACCAAAAATCGACTTGAATACACTGAATGCACCACTACCATGATGCAAATTATAAAATAAATTTTTGTGGAGTCAGAAACATCAGAAATGCATAGGTGGTGTAACTCTCCAGAGACCGCACAACAAAATAACTATGAAGCTATTTGAAATAGTTTTGCTTAAACCTTTGTCCTTTAAATCAAGGACAGTTTTTTGCCTTGTCACGAAAAAGCAAACAAAGTGGATCACTTTAGACCCTCATAACTGTGTTTCAAGGTTGACATGAAGTTTTGCTTTTTTAATCACATACTTTGAGCTTTTTAGTGAAAATAAGATGGGCTAACCCCCAATAAATTGTGTTATAAACTTGGACATTCCTGCTGACACATTAATATCATAAAATAGACTTGGCTACTACCCTAGTAAAAAAACAAACAAACAAAAAACCTATGCCATAATTTATTTAAAATACATTTATTTCATACTAAGTATTCTTCAAATATAGTAACATATTTATTGACATATCACTTAAGACTTATTGATTTAAAAGTATAATTGAACTTTATTTGCAGTATTTATTTATTGCACAATGCACATTTCTAAATATTATACCTAAAAATCCGTTTTAATACCACTATTAATACGGATTATATAATCTCTGTATAATATCAGTCTTTAGATGCAAGATATTTAAAGTGTACCTGAAGTATACTTTATATAAAGTTCCTGAAGTTCCACTTTAGCACAATCAGTTATACTTAAGTATATCTTTAGTTGGACCTCAGCACTATTTCCGCACCATTAAAGTGCATTAAGCACAAAATTAATTGTTCCAAATTAGTAGACTTTAATTATACCAGTTTAGTATAAGAGAAGTACAATTGCAGGGTATTTTTATTAATTACATAAATATGTAAATCTATTTGTATTCTACTTAGCGCAAAATAAATGTATATCAAGTAAAATTGTCTTTTTTCCCTAGAGTACAGTGGGGAAATTTTTTTATTTGATCCCCTGCTGATTTTGTACGTCTACCCACTGACTAAGAAATGATCAGTCTATAATTTTAATGTTTATTGTTTAAGGTTTATTTGAACAGTGAGAGACAGAATAACAACAAAAAAATGCAGAAAAATGCATTTCAAAAAAGTTATAAACTGATTTGCATTTTATTGAGTCAAATAAGTATTTGACCCCTTCGCAAAACATGACTTAGTATTTGGTGGAAAAACCCTTGTTGGCAATCACAGAGGTTAGACGTTTCTTGTAGTTGGCCACCAGGTTTGCACACATCTCAGGAGGGATTTTGTCCCACTCCTCTTTGCAGATCCTCTCCAAGTCATTAAGGTTTCGAGGCTGACGTTTGGCAACTCGAACCTTCAGCTCCTTCCACAGATTTTCTTTGGGATTAAGGTCTGGAGTAGAGGTCTGCATTCCCGCTGCTGTCCTGCGGGACCCGACCAGATTTTTTGCGCCGCGGGATTAAATTCCCAAATAAAACACAGTAGCGGTCGGTCCAGACATCCATTCAGAACAGCATATCTGCGCTTTATTCTTATCGAGCACCGGTACAGCCTGCACTCAGGACTGTTATGCATGCATGAACCAGTGCTTCGTTTTATTTGCGGGGTCTGTGCGGCTATATAATATACGGCTCTCAGACAGAACAGGCAGGTTGTCGATGAGTGACATAGCAGAATAAGGATGGAGCAAAGTGTGGATGCACTGTTCTTGAAGGACGTTAACATGTTTTTTATATTATGCTTAGCCTATCATTTTAAATGACAGACTGTGTCGAATTTATTTATTTATTTTTCTCTGCGACACTTTCCTACTGTGTTAACAGCAAGATGTTAAACAAATTTAGTATTTTGACAAGACGAATAAAATAGCTATTAGGCTATTTTTGCACAACCTACATTTTTTTCCTCTGCGACACTTTTTTCTATTGTGTTGTAGGCTAAATGTTAGCCTAAACAAATTGTATCCTGAGAAGACGAATAAAAATAAGGAATACAATTTTTGTACATTTTTATTTTCTCTGTGACACTTTTTTTCCTACTGTGTTGGCAGCAAAATGTTAAACACAAAATTCGTTTAACATTTTGCTGTCAATAAATTCAAGACTCTCGACAAGACGAATAAAATAACAAATACAATTTTGTGCAGACTAAACTTTTATTTGTTAGCCTCTCTCTCTTTCTTTCAGTAGCGGAAATTTAAATGTGAGATTCTGGAAACGAGATCTAAATTTAGCGGGAACGGTCGGGTCGGGAAGAAAATTATTCAAAGCAGACAGCGGGTGAACAAACAGTGAATATATTACGGGAGCGGTTGGGTGCGGAATAAAACCTCGAGGGAGCGGGACTAAAAAAAACAGTCCCGCGCAGACCTCTACATTGATGGACAGGCCTGTACATGTGCTTTCTTGAGCAGGGGGACCTTGCGGGCGCTACAGGATTTCAGTTACCAATTGTTTTCTTGATGACTATGGTCCCAGCTGCCTTGAGATCATTGACAAGATCCTCCCGTGTAGTTCTGGGCTGATTCCTCACCATTCTCATGATCATTGAAACTCCACGAGGTGAGATCTCGCATGGAGCCCCAGACCGAGGGAGATTGACAGTTATTTTGTGTTTCTTCCATTTGCGAATAATCACACCAACTGTTGTCACCTTCTCACCAAGCTGCTTGACGATGGTCTTGTAGCCCATTCCAGCCTTGTGTAGGTCTATAATCTTGTCCCTGACATCCTTGGACAGCTCTTTGGTCTTGGCCATGGTGGAGAGTTTGGAATCTGATTGATTGCTTCTGTGGACAGGTGTCTTTTATACAGATAACAAACTGAGATTAGGAGCACTACCTTTAAGAGAGTACTCCTAATCTCAGCTCCTTACCTGTATAAAAGACACCTGGGAGCCAGAAATCTTGCTGATTGATAGGGGATCAAATGCTTATTTCACTCATTAAAATGCAAATCAATTTATACATTTTTTTTAAATGCATTTTTCTGGATTTTTTTGTTATCCTGTCTCTCACTGTTCAAATAAACATACCATTAAAATGATAGACTGATCATTTCTTTGTCAGTAGGCAAACGTACAAAATCAGCAGGGGATCAAATTATTTTTCCCCCACTGTATGTATACTCCTCATATGAAGCTACTTAAACCAATACTTTAAAATAACATCTTTAGGGGCTCCATTGAAATGAACTTACCTCTCTTGGCCACGTCCACTGCTGTCTCTTTGCCGATACCAGTGTTGGCTCCCGTTATCAGAACAGTTTTGCCGTCCAAGCGGGCTTTGCTGCGGCAGACTCCCCCAGCCAGCCATCTCCGCAGGACAAAGAGCCCGACACCTACCGGTACAGGTGCAACATTACTCCAGCATCATTACATCACCTCTAACCTACTCTCTTAACGATGTTGTTGATTGTGATTTCACTTTTTTTACTTTAATTAGTGTGTAATGTTGCTGCCTGTATTATGGCAGTCTGAGCATAAACAATATCTGCAAAGTTACAAAGCTGAAAGTTCAATGCAAATGGAGATATTGTCTTTTAAAATTATGGCAGTTTAATGCCTACAATTATGGTTCACAGGGACTACAGCGAGCTACTTCACGGGTTGGTGACATAACAAACCCTGAAATTTACATAAACCCTGCCCCTGGGAACATGCAACAAAGGAGGCAAGGTCATGTTGCGCTGCTTTAGAGAAGAGGAAGAGTTGTTGGCATGCCGTCAAAACTGGGGGTGCACAAAAAATTATATTCATGATTCTGTCTTCTAACGATTCTAATGGATTCACAAGTTTCAAAATCAATGTTCTTAAGCAGCGTTTCTTAATCCCCTGCTCTGCACACGCTCTGCTCTGCATCTCTCTCTCTCATTCAGATCATCAGCTCCATTAATGAACTGTGTTCCAATTATACACTTTAGACAGACAGATATTTTTCACACAGCTACGAGAAGCATTAAACGTGGATGTGCATGCGGTCAATGTAAATCCTCAAAGCTCTGATGGGGGACACCAAAATCTGAGCGCCCGCATCACGCGAGGTCGATGACTCAGAAGACAGGGCAGATTGTGAAACAGTCTGCACTCTGAAGGGGGTACATAGCGATTTAGGCACGTAGCCAGTGTCGGCCGGAGTGTGACGCTGCAGTCACCAGGTCCAAAGCGAATACAATCGCTGTCTACACAAAATGTTTATGAATGAGAGCAAGTAGTAGTTCAGTTTTGAGAGATAGTTCCTTCATAGCAATGGATGCTAAAGGCTCAAATGGTGGCTGTGAAAAAGCTCTTGAAAAGAGACAGCAGATCCTTCCTGATGGGGATCGGCCAGAGCGGCACCACTAGCATATCTGTCAGGTCCAGGAACCAAGGCTGGTTCGGCCAGTTCGGAAGCCCCCTCCTCCCTGATTTTGCATATCCCCTTCCATGAAAGCATGTCAGCTCTGTGGTTCAGGAAACTTGGGATGTGTGCTGCTCTAATGGAGAGAAAGTGATGGTCCACCTGTAGCAGGAGATTCACTGCCTGCTTGTACAGAGCATTGGAGAATACACCTCCTTGGTGATTTATGTACAAAACCACAGACATGTTGTTGGTTGGAATCAGTGCATGCCGCTGTTCCAGCTGCGGCCGAAAATCCTTTAGAGCTAAGAACACTGCTTCCAGCTGCAATCGGTTTATGTGCCCCCAGCTCTGAGATTCTGACCACAGTCCCGAAGCAGGCATGTCAAGGGATTCAAGATTTCAGCCAAAACTGCAGCAGGCGCATGTGTAGTAAACCCAGATGACATACTGCTGATGCTGCTGCCATGAGTCCCAGCAGCCTCTGTGAGCAGAGCTGCCCAGTCTGAAATAGGGATGTAACGATTCACTCAACTCACGATTCGATTCACGATTTTGATTTCACGATTCGATTTTCTCACAATGTTTTTTTTTTTTACAAAATGAGATTGAAGACATTATATAGTAAATGAGAAGGTGTCCTTTTATTAGGCTATTGCTGCACGTTTCTTTGTGAAATTGAAATATAACTAAATTCAAATTTTAAAACAAACCCCAAATCAAATAAGCAAGTTACACAAATAAAAGAAATCTCTTCATATAAACAAACTAAGGCTTTGTCTGTGCTCTTTCTAGAGCTGCACGATTAATCGTTAAAAGATCGCGATCTCGATTCAAATACCCACACGATCTAATTTCTGAATGACAACGATTCGCCCGTGTCTATTAAAACTTTGAAAAAATCATACCGGAACATTCAAATCTGCATTTGCGCTGCTGCTGATCCAGAGAGCAGACAGTTAACATGTTTAGGTAAGAAAAGGCTTCACAAACAGTCTTTTCAACTACACAGTATTTTTTCTGTCTTACAGTCATTCATAGAAATACTGGGATAAAAGTTTATAGTTCTGCTACAAACATTGATGTCTATGGTAGCGATCAAAATAGAGCCGCTCATCTTTTGAAAGCAACTGGCGCTTCAAATAACGTTTGTGTCGATTGCATCATTTCGCCACTAGGTAGCGACAAGTGACTGTTAAAATTTTTTATTTGTTATTGAATCATTCATTCGAGATTCGTTCAAAAACACTGATTCATCCATTAATGAAACAAGTGAGGTATGAGCAGGGCCGGATTTACCTCTTATCGTGACATAGACAAAACATTTTTTTGGTCCCCCCTTCATTATTAATAGGCCTATATAAAATTACCACCCCAGCAAACAAAAATATTTCGTAATCAGTGGAAACCATTACAGTGTTTTCTATCGCAATAAGCGCTTTCCTTCAGTCAATAAATATCGAATGTCTTAATTTGTTTGAGAATGGAGAAAGACCGTTCCATTAATAGGCTGTGTTGTGGCCACATTACCACTTCGGGAATCGGGAGTGCATTATTTCTCTAATAATTTTAACAGCCTGGAGTCACATCCACACCTCAAGACATTGTTCAGATGAATTATTTTAAGACATTTGTCATGTTTCTGTCCTGAAATCTCGAGTGTGTTGAACTAATTTCTTGCGCACCTCATAAACCTTACATTGCAAATTTCAAAACGTCATTTTAGAGCTAATAACAGAGGCTTGGGCCATTGATATGCAGGCTAATGCAGTTATTAATGCAGTTTAACTTAGTTATTAGAGAGAGAGAGCGAGAGAGAGAGAGAGAGAGAGAGAGAGAGAGAGAGAGAGAGATTGATTAAGAGTGTGTGAATACCTGCGTCTGTGCGTCTCTCAGCAGTGTTCAGCGTCTCTACTAATAGCGAATCTTTAAGTTGAACTGCTTCAAGAACCTCGCTACTGAGAAATATCATGTAGGTTTTTAGCTGTGAAACTATTTTACTGATAAATTCGCGGGGCAGCGATGACAAGTTTCTGTCCACGTCTCCCTCCGCGTGTGTGCGCGAGTGCGTCGTGTCTGTGTGTGTGCGTCTGTGAGAGAGAACTGGAGAAAGAAAGTGTGATTTCTGTACATAAAAAAGGTGGAAAACATGGAAATAGTTTGTCATTTTTTACCCTATTGTTTGTTATATTTATTTGCTCAATGTCTTCTGGTGTTTTGGTTCTTTTACTCTTGTAGATAGCCCATAGTATAACAAAAGAAATATTATATATCTTCATTGTGTTTGGGCCCCCCTGGACGAGCGAGCATATAGGCACGTGCCTAGAATGCCTGTGCGTAAATCTGGCCCTGGGTATGAGTGAGTCATTGAATCATTAATACAAACCAATTTTTCATCATTTTAATTCTAAAAGTTGGTGTATTAAATACACTATATTTTAAATACATATACCCCGGGTTTCACAGACAAGGCTTAAGCCTAGTCCTAGACAAAAATGTAAATCTGAGCTGTTTCAACTGAAAGAAACTCGCATTGACTGATCTTAAAATATATCAGTGCCTTTGTTTTGTCTCAAGATGCACACCAGTAATGTTTTTTTCGAAGCATGTTTATAAAAATTGCTTAAATGTCTTAATTGAACTATGATCTAATCCTGGCTTAGTCTAAGCCCTGTCTGTGAAACCTGGCCATACTGTATTATATATTAAACTGTTTAATAATTCATTTAAATTAAACACTTTTAAATAGACTGCAGCAATTAATATTTTGTCACACATTATTTTGTTTAGTTCAGAATCGTGGGAGAATCGTGATCTCTATTTGAGAAAAAAAAATAGTAATTCTCAATTTATCCAGAATCGTGCAGCTCTAGCTCTTTCCATTTGAAATAAGAACCAACCACTGCATTTTAATCATCATCCAAACAAAGACGCAGCATACATGCAGCATGAGCAGTTTTTATCTAAATTAGACTGTATAATTTTGAAATTTGAAGCAAAAACAGAATGGTCTGACTTTAGTTTTGTGAAACTATACTACATAAAACATATATGAACGAAACAGCAGACGAGCTGAATGAGACGCAAATTCACTCTCTGCTAGCAGGTGACGCTATGATGTAGTGTTTCCTGGGTTACTGCTGTAAACAAAGCAGAGCTATGCTTATAAACACTACTGCATCGTTCAGGGGCAAGATGAAACTAAAATGCCACGTTAACTTTTATAAAGACAATCAGTTCCCCTCAGAGATACATTCATATAAACTCCTACTCCAACTGTATCGCGATTTGTTTGGCATCTCAACCGATTTGAATCATCACATATTTGAATTGATTTTCAACCGGCTCGCGGTTAATCGTTACATCCCTAATTTAAACCACCTCTCTCGAGCTCGTCAATATTTGCATACGATGCATACTTCGCGACAATTGGCCAGTCAATTGACCTATCGGTAAGCCCCGCCCCCCTTAGTTACTGTTGCTCCCTCGGACAAACAAACAGAGTTGCTCACTTGCTGCGTCCCAATTCGCCTACTTATACTATGCCCTAAAAGTATGTACTCTTTTTGTGAAGAAAAAGTACATACTTTTGAGTATGTAGAAGATTAGTAGGCAAGCTTTGGGACACACTACTTCGTCATAGCTGCTTCTTTAATGGATGCTCTGTTGCTTAGTTACGTGCATCAGATGCATCAACTGTTTAAACTGCCCTGTCAATCATCTTGTCACAGTTAACATCATCCACATATCGTTTAATTTGATTTCCTACTGTACTGGAGAGAAATAAAGAAGCACATCGCGGGTCTTTCATGCCGAGAACTCTGCTCATGTGTTGCATAATGATGCATTTAAATGTTAATGACCAAACGTATCATTATAAAAGTTCACAGTGTTGCTGCAGATGAAATATAACGTGGATAACATTAAATTAATATTTTTAATCAGGTTAGACATTGATTATTTATCACTCAAATCCCTTTCTCTACCTGTCTGTCGATCGCGCATATCCGCCATGTTTGTAGTTTTTTAACACTTTTTATGCATGTTTGTAGTTCTAATAGAATCCTCGTCCACTGCGCAATGTGTTGTGGGTAATATTAGCCGTTAGAGTATACATCGATCTGCACTTCGAATTCTAACCGGAAGTAGTAGACCATCCGGGAATCTTTGGCATACTTTTTTAAACATACTATGATTTGGGACATACTAATTCTATTTTCGAATACTATTTAGGATGGATAGTATGCGAATTGGGACACAGCAACTGTCTTACAATGACAGCTGCAGTGTGAAAACATTGTCCCACTATGTTTTTGCGCAATTTTGGACACAGAAGGCCACCAAATGGGAATTAAATATTCCATGGAGGGATTTATAAAATATTTAAAAATAAATACGGTGGGTAACTTGAAGCGAGGGTTTACAGATCACAATGCAAGCGGGAGAAGTCTCATATTACGGACGGTCATCACGATCACGGATGACAACATGCAGGATCAACACTGTTCATGTATCGATTAAATTATACATTTAACCAGTTTAATATGGAGAGGCACTAAAATGTAGACCTTCGTTTATGTGTTTTTGACCTGCACTGTACAAGACGCGAGAACATTAGGTTTGTACGTTATCATGGATTCACTAACTTTAACGTTAGCTAGTTTTAGCTAAAGAACAAGGTAACATTAACGTTCTGCTTGAGCAAATTAAAATTGTAACTTAATGAGTGTATGACAACCAGAAAATGAACGTTTTTGTCTTCATTTGTATTGGGGTTGAATACTTAGGGACATTTTGCTCTGTTTTGTTTGGATTCAGGAAATGTAATAAAATAAATTATATTGCCCATCCTCTCAGGATACCTGGAATCAGTGTTACAGGTACCCCAGGCACATCGTTTTTCCATTTTTGAAGAAGAAACCCCATAAAACCAATGCGAGCTTTGGATCTTCCAATGTTTCTCTATGGCGCTGGAACCTAAAGATGTCCGAGTTCCGCTCCCTGTGCAACTTATACTCGACTGCCATTGGCTAGTCTGCGTTCGAGGGGAGGGGTTTAAGGTTGGGAAGGAGTTCCCATCAGCGGAGAAGCTCGACCTCTGGAGGATGCAGCCTTCCGTTTGAGAAACGGCCGTACAGTGAAGCTCGAGAGGGAACCAGGAGATCACCAGAGCGTTCATAAAAGAAGGGACAGAGCAGTGTAGAATAAAGGTAATTTGTGTGAGAAATAATGCGTTTTTTAAAAAACGAAGCATTAACACATGTTAGACTGCACCCCATAAACACAATCAAGCCTAGTAAAAAGCAGTCAACCACCCCGTCGGTAACTTTGATAAGCATAGGCAAAGGTCATCCACGACGCAAGAGGCCTACATATCAATATTTATCATTATAAACATGGTCCCCACATCTCTCACATCTTAATGAAGTCCCATGACCTTTCTCTTTTACGTTTTACATGACTTGCAAAAACCAGCCGTTCAAGTTTACTGGAAAATGTTTGTACTGACAAAAACTATTTCTAATCTGAGAATAACAAGAAAAAAAATCACTATAACAATAAATCACATTTTTGTTCCTTAACGCATTCGGATTTTATAAAAGTCATGTTTAACGCTTGTACATCTCAGTTTTAAAGTGCCACATGTTTACTTATTTTTCGTTGTCTTGGGAAGCCACAACCAGTGCTTCATATTTACATGTTTTTCATTGTCATGGGAACCCTGATTATTCTTGGAAGCCCCAACCAGCTATGCAAACTAAAGTTTAGCCTAACTTACCCGTCACCAGGACAGATGTGACCCCTGTAGGGTGTTCTTCCACAAACTCCTTCACTGCTTTTGTGTAGTCCTGCATTATTACACCTGGTAGATTCTTCTTCAACCGTGTAGTTATGAAAGTCCAGCTCTTTCAGCAGTGACACCGCCCACACTACACAGAAAAGGTGCAGGCTACTTACATCAGAGTAAAACAGTGGACTCACGTGCTCCAGTCTCGAATTTTAAAATAAGAGTCCGATTGTTGGCTTTAAATGCGACATTAGCATAAACAGAAACAACAATCATCAATAATTTCATAATAAATTTTGAACGGTTTAGTGGTGTTGGCTTACAGTACGACTTACGCTGACCCATGCAATCCTATTTGCGGATCCTTAGCGTAAAATGTTTGAAAACACCTGCCAACTGTCTTTAAGGTCATTATAATTGTTATAACAGTGTTTGGTTGTGTATTTCATGAGAATTTCACGAAACGTAGCACGCTTGTGTATGTAACCTTGTGCTACATACCCTATTTTTCTTCCCAGTCATTGATACAATAAGGGGAATAGCAATACTAAATAACAGTGAGAGAGGTCAACATTTTAAAGGCGGTGTGCAAAATCAAATATTTAGAAATAAGGATCACAATGCAATGTCGTAAATTTGTTGTTATACAACATTAAACAAATAATATTTTAGAAATTATAGCGAAAAGGTGAAAGACAAAATAAATACAAAGATTAAGACTTCTACTTGTAAAGTAAACTAGGCTATACATGTTAAGGATCTAGTTTTTGTTAAATCGCTTATTTTTGTGTCTGGCTTACACCTCATGTGTTCCTACACCAGTTTTTGACTCTACACCTAGTTAACGTACTCGCTTTGCCTAGGTAATAGGATATGACACCATGAGATTAGAACTGTATTATTGTTTTCTCTACTGCCACCTACTGGTAACTGTCTACAGTGTACGGACACCTCAGCCATGAACCTTAATATAGTTAACTTTAATGCAATATTTATAACACGTGCAAAATATCACAAGACACTATTTTTGCTATTATTTCGTATTTTCAGATAATAATTTTACTTTCATTTCTAATTAAAAAACCTGCCTGTTCCACCTGGAAAAATCCTTGATTTATAATTTCGGAAATAATCTTTATTTTGAAAAATACAGAGGCATTTAACCCGGAAGTAACCTGTCCTCCTGCCACGTCAGTCGTGTTTCGCTTCAACCTGTCAAGTGTCTGAGAAAGTTCAGTAATTCAGCTGTAACTCAATGGAGGAGGCTTTCTGTGAATCTTAAAGACTAATTTAAGCTTTCTTCCACGTAAACACTATGAGGTACCCTTTTCTTTTAATTTTGGCTGTGTATATAGCCATTGTAAATGCCACCGAATTAACTTTTGAATTGCCCGATAACGAGAAACAATGCTTTTACGAGGACCTAGAACAAGGAGCAAAGTTTGATATAGACTTTCAGGTAATTGTGCCGACAGCTGCTTTTAACAAAAGTGTTTTTTTTTTTTGCAATGTTGATTATTTATGTTTTGTTTTCCAAGTTGAAAAACATTGTTAAACAACTTACAATATTCTTAATATCAATACTTTTCTTTCCATACAGGTTATTGCTGGAGGAAACTATGATGTTGACGGTTTTGTTACAGATCCATTGAATAATGTGCTGTATCAGGAACGAAAAAAGCAATATGACAGCTTTTCCCATACAACAACCATGAAGGGAGTGTACAAGGTCTGCTTTAGCAACGAGTTTTCAACCTTCTCTCATAAAACTGTTTACCTGGACTTCAGAACTGGAGAGGATGACCGATTAATGCCTGATATGAACAAAGTGACAGCTCTCACACAGGTGAGAAATACAAACAGCATTCACTCATACATAGCATGCACTGTGCATATATGCGTTTGATATGAACCTCTGAATAAATCATGCAGATGGAGTCAGCCTGCCTGTCTATTCATGAGATCCTGAAAGTGGTTTCAGATTCTCAGACTTGGTACCGTCTTCGGGAGGCTCAGGACCGAATCAGGGCTGAAGACCTGAATAAAAACGTGTACTTTTGGTCCATTGGGGAGACCGTCATCCTGTTTGTGGTCTGTATTGGCCAGGTGCTTATGCTTAAGAGTTTCTTCAGTGAGAAGAAATCCAATGTTTCCACCAGCACATAGACCTAGTTTTCTAGTCTGCGCTTTCTCTCTGTTAATCAGTCTGATCCCCTTAAAACAACCATGACTGATGCCTACAACCAACCAAAAATTACATCTGTGTCAAACAAAATGCCTTAAATGTGGAATAATGTACTAAAAGCTATGCAAGAGTTCATTATCTTGTGTAGTGTATTCAAATTGGCCTCTATGTGCATTGATCACTATATCAGTAATGGTGATTGACCTGCTGCACCATTATTCAGCCACATCTTAATGTTTTTTTTGTTTGTACCAGTGGTGTTTTGTGAAATTTCTACTTTGTCCGCTTTAAGTGTGTGCACTTGTCAACTTTAAATGCATAAGTCTTAACATATACTTTATATAGAAAAGAAAATAGTTTTGGTGGTTTGTGTTTTGGTAATTATGACAATATGCTAATGAATGACTGTTGAACCTCCAGTTTTCTGTTTAGCAAAGCCCTTCTTTGTTTATCTCGCATTCAAAAGGGAAAACATCCATGGCGAATCATTTATATATGTAAATCTGGCAAAATATGAAATGCTTGTTAAAATTCATTATTTTCTAACCCCTTAATTGTATATCCTGTCTAATTGTAAGTGCCAACCGCACACACCACTGCTGTTTTTTCCCAACTCTTAAGTTACTTTGGGGATATGGAACAAGGGCTTGCACTTTTTTTGGACTGGAACTGAAACATCAACTTAATGTGCAATTCAAAAGCTATTTTATAAATGTTTTACATATTTTTCGGATATTTGTTACAAACAATTCTCATTTTGTATACCTCAGCCCAGGATGTTAAATCGATTACATTTATTGATTTATTATGAAATTAATACCAGCAATTGTGTTGTTTATATTCGTGCCTTGTGTTAATTGACTAATTAAAACAAAGTTTTGAATTGATTATGAGTCATCATAATATCATATAATGACAGACATATCGAAGCGATAGATAAGAAGATGCCAACTTTCACCAAAGGGAAAACTATATATGTGACCCTGGACCACAAAACCTGTCATTTTTTGAAATTGAGATTTATACATCATCTGAATAAATAAGCTTTCCACTGATGAATGGTTTGTCAGGATAGGGCAATATTTGGCCAAGATACAACTATCTGGAATCTGAGGGTGCAAAAAAAATAAAAATATTGAGAAAATTGCCTTTAAAGTTGTCCAAATGACGTTCTTAGCAATGCATATTACTAATCAAAATTAAGTTTTGATATATTTACAGCAGGAAATTAAAAAAAAATATATATCTTAATTGAGCATGATCTTTACTTAATATCCTAATGATTTTTGGTATAAAATAAAAATTGATAATTTTGACACATACAATGCGTTTTTGGCTATTGCTACAAATATACCCGTGCTACTTATGGCTGGGTTTGTGGTCCAGGGTCACACACACACACACACACACACATATATATATATATATATTAAAATATTTCTCAAAATCAGTTTTTCTCCCTCAAAATTATATACAGTATATCTATATAGATATATATAATTTTGAGGGAGAAAAACTGATTTTGAGAAATATTTTGAGATGCCATCTGTTTTGCACAAGTAAGACCTTCATAACAGTTGATAACAATAATGTAATATAAAGAGAAACACTCCTCTCATAAACGTTGTGTGCTGTCTTTCTCGGATATTTTAAAAAGTGTTAATGATTCTCCAGAAGACAAATCTAGCTTCATCTAAACAGTTATGAATATTGACTCTCACTGGCTTCCAGTTTATGAATACATTCCGCCTCAGCCCTCCCCAGAAATAATGCATGAATATGGATGGGCTGTTGTGCCTGAGTCTATTCAGTGCATTGGACTACCTCCAACGTTGGCATAAAACCACCAACGGCAGAGGAGACCACAGCGTCCAGTCCAAAGGATAATGATGGGGAGCGATGACTCAAAAGGGCTTCTGAACACCGAGAAGGGTCTGTCTGGCGTGTCTGCAGTGAGTGACATGTTGCGCTCGTCCTAAACGCTCATGCGTCTGTACTGACTGGCCAATATGTTGAGCCGACTGATGACTGGCAGCGACCGGAGTCTTGACAGGGAATTCAACTGTACGGTGCGACTGCTGGACGACTCGGAATACACTTGTACGGTTCAGGTTAGTATTAACATGTTTTCATCATCACGAGCGGGTGATCCCCGTCACCGACACACGTGTCTCAATGCTCGCGCTGCTCATGCTGCGCATTCAAGCGGGAATATCCGCGAGCATCTGGACACTGCACAAGGGCTGCAATGCGTAATGGCTAATTAACGTGTTAGGAAATTTCCTTTGGCTCACGCGATGAGTGAATCAGCGCTAGTTTCGGTGACCCGTCTGTTGCCTTTAGAGAGCAGCGGGTCACCTGTCACGTAGTGCCTGCCGCCAGCCCGAGAGACCTGAGTCACATTCAGCGGCAATATTTAGACACTGGTGGAAAGGTTTCATAAATTGCCTCTCGGGGCGACCTATCCTCGATAACAACTGCTGAAAGATTGTATAGCCTACGTGCAATACTGTAATGGTGATACAGTAGCTGTTTGCTTCTTATTTGGCCACAGATATCCTACAAGCCACATTATTATGCAATTCAAAAGCCAGACTCTTTCTTTAGTCACTCAGAGATGCTTTGTTTCTACTAGTTGACTGAAGCAGCCCAAAAGTGTGGATGAAAGATTATTTGATTTGTAAAATTGTTGATTATAATGTCATAATATGACTTGTATTGAGTTGCATGAATGCATTGCTATTTCATTATATTAACTGAACAGTTAAAAGGAAGGTTTGGGACATGCAGCAAAAACACTGGCTGAGTTGCCAAGAAGAACAGTGGTTCTGTTTTTCATCCACACAGTGGAGCTTGAACAGCAAGAGCAATGAAAATGTCTCAGGTGCTATATCAGTGTTAGGCATGTTTTTATTAATGAGTTCCCTCTTGGGCCAAATATTCACAGATGTTCAGGATCAACAATAGTTGCTGTAAAATTGCAGGAGCTATATGTGCAATATACTGTGGTGTTAAAGCAGTACCTGCTCTGGCTAAAAAAAGTTCAAATCTATCAAATCTTTAGTTAATGTGGATATTTTGAAGTTAATTTTAAACGATACACAACTGACATGTATTTTGGGCTAAATATTGAAAAAAAATAAGTTGCTTATCACTTACAATTAACAGGATCAGCCTTTCACAACTTCCTTGCATCTCTACAACATACATAAAATACAAATGTAGATTGTAGTATATAATATTTGTGTATTTGTGTAACATGTTTGCAAAAAAAAAAAAAAAACAAAAAAAAAAAACAGAAAAGGTACTGGTAATTTTCTGCCAGGACACTATCTGCTAATTTATGGACATTTTCTTTAACCCAAAACCACAACACAATGTGTTAATGCACAATTTAAACTACTAGAAAAACATCTGTGAAAAACAATTCAGAAAATTCTTTCATATTAACACAGTAGATTTTTTAATAGACTGAACAGTGCATTAAATATATACAATATAGGGAAATATCTATAGGATCATGTATCTGAACATTTTGGTGTGACGGTTTATCATGGCTACATCAGCGAGTTACTGGATTTTGTGAGGATATTCAAGGTTAAGTTGAGGCAGAATTCTTGAAAACTGGAACAATATATAAAATCTTATTCTAAGACAAGAAGTTCACTGGTTTGAAATTTCGTAAGTGTTCTGTGTAAGTTATTTACACATGGGGTTTCACAACATGAAACATTAACTCTTGGAGGAGTGCATTGGTGATGGTCTTCACTGATGGCACTAGTTGTGTGAGGTCATGTCGGTCTTGTGTCAGGGAATATCAACCTTAGATTGTGACATTCCATTGTCCTTGGAATTCTGTGTGATACTGTGGTCTCCATGGCAACAGGCTGATTCCATCATCGGTTCCCAGCTGCTCCTGCTCTCGTCAGACAGGATATGAGCACACGTGTGCACGCGCACATACCCGTCTCTAACACAGGATTCATTCAAACATGGCGGTTGTATATTGCATATAGAGTCTTCTCCTGTCCTTTCCTTCCTGTGTCCCACTTGGGATCGTCCTCTGTAATTGATTGATCAGGACAGTGGAGTTTGGTTAGTGATGAAATGCTTATTAGTGAAATATGGCCTCTCTGTTTTGAGAGACTGCTGACGGTGTTTGGCTCCTGGCAGTCACACATCTAGAGACCAGATATCTGAGACACTCACACATATACCTTCATTACAGAGCTCACCTTTGTGTAGGTCAGCGATTGCCTCTCAGGTAGATTTCACTGCTTATTGTTGGGCCACACATAATACATGCCTGTCAAATGCAAGATGCCAACTATTCAGATAATAAAATGTTATATAACCCTCATCAATTTGTCTACTGTAACATTGTTGACTTATCCTATCTGGGCTGCATTGTTCTAATTAACATTTCAGAATCATAATTAACTTCATAAGAAAGTAGCAGTTGTTGAGGGCATGTCCTTGAGGAAGGAACATCTTACATGGTTTGCAGTGTCTAATTGCTTCCTTTTCCTTAATATCTCACAGCTGCATGCATTATGATTTTCAGTTGTTCTCACGGGGGTGGCTTCTTTTTTCTATCAACACATATTATCAATAACTTTAACCAAGTCCTTTGTAGAATGAAAACAATGGTATTATATTTTTCTCTTCTTTTTCTCCCATGATGGTGTTGTATTTCATGGGGGAAAAAGAGAAAAGATGTGATGTAATGAGGCTTGTGCCACACAAATATTGTGCTGTATACAATCTGTGCATTTATGAGTGATTGGAGGAAGGGTTATTTATTGTAGGCCTTGTATCATTCTTTATCCCTCACTTTGAATTGAAAAGAATCCTCAACTCTCGCCTATCAAGGACAAGCCAGATATCAGCAGACCCTCATTCTCATTCACAACACAAAAGCAGACAGTTTTCAATGAAGTGCACATAACTCCTCTTAGAACTTGGATATTTAAATAAATAAATAAATTTAATTATAAAAACAAAGATTTCATTGCTTAGAAATTCCCCCTCCCCCTCCCCACACAGTACTCCAGTAGTTATTGTCCTGAAGAGTAATAATTGAAATGGAAGGCTATTACAAACTCAACCTACTGTGTAATTTGTAAAATGACCGTGGGGTATGGCTAGTTCCTCTGCCTCGTTGAATCGAACTCCTCAGTCAGTCATTCTTAATCAACACATGACCAAAACAACAGAGAAAATGAGAGAGAATATTTGTGACAGATTTCATTCTGTTCATGATAAAATGCATAAAATTAGTGTCATAGTGGCTGGATATCATAATGTGCAGAATATATCAAAAGACTAAAAAAAGCAAAATATTCAATGCAAATTCTCATTGCTCAAACATTAGAGATGGTGCTAGCAACACCAAGGTCATGGGTTCAGTTCCCAGGACACACATGAACTAATAAAATGTTTACCTAAAATCGGCCAAATACACAAATGTAGATTAAATTCAGCTACTTATTATATTGTCTTGCATGGTAACAATACAAAGACAAGCAAGAATGAAGTCATGCAAATTTAAATCTCTTTGACTGTCAGACAATGTAAAGGTATTGTTCACATGCCTATCATTTTCCAAGTCCTCTTCTCACACTCCCTGCAGCAGTGACAATGCAATGTCTTTCTGACTTTGTTCCTGTCTTGAGCTAATGTTACAAGACAAACAACAAACCAATAATTAGATAATCTGGGCCTCTTGTCCCCCACAATTTAGTGTGCTTGCCAGTACGTTGAAATGTGAAAGGATGACTTTATATCTCACTTGTTTTATATATATAAAGACTTTGGTGGTTTGCTCAGGTCTTCAGCTGCATATCCAATTGTTGGCACTATTTTGCTCCTGCTCAGATGCTGCCTGTAAGATGATCTTCAGGCTATGCAACTAACAGGTAAGATGATTTGATAAACCAGGTCAGGGTGAATTTACACGTTGATGGTAAATTTGATTAAATACAACAGGACAAGTCATTCCGTGAAAACATGCTTTATATAGAAGTTGCTTACAGCCTAACCAAATAATTTTCATGGGATTTTACTTCAAAGCAATGGAATCTTTGTTTGTATGAATAATTTAATAGTTGTTTGTATTTAAAGAGGTGAGTTCTTGTTCATGTTGCACTGGCCAACATGACAGTTGCATTGGACTGTTACCAATGCACTGTAGAGACATTTGGCCCACCTGAGGTGTTCTGCTTCCTGTAACATAGAATCTTTATTCAAACTACTGATATGACTGAGTATAGGTGTACATTTTTTAAATACATTTTCAATTTACCATTATTTACTTACCCTTGTATCATTCCCCATTTGGCTTGCTTTCTGCTGTGGACAAAAAGAGATGTTGATGTTACTTTATTTTATAAAATAAAAGCATATAGTGACAACAGGTTATTAAATGAATAGTTATCCAAAATTGAAAATTCTGTCATTATTTACTCATCCTCAAGTTGCCTCAAATCTGTGTGAATTGCTTTTTTTCTACTGAACACAAGTCAAGTCAAGTCAAGTCACCTTTATTTATATAGCGCTTTTAACAATACAGATTGTGTCAAAGCACTTAACAGTATCAAGTTGGAGGATAGAGTGTCAGTAATGTATAATAATAAGATTAAACACTCAATTTTCAGTTAAAGGCATTTCATTATTGAATTCAAAGATGTCATTGTCTAGCTAAGTTTAGTATAAATAATATCTATGAAATTAAATTGACGATAATTGCTAGAAATTAAGTGTCCCCAACTGAGCATGCCAGAGGCGACAGCGGCAAGGAACCAAAACTCCCTCTGTGACAGAGTGGAGAAAAAAAAACCTTGGGAGAAACCAGGCTCAGTCGGGGGGCCAGTTCTCCTCTGGCCAGGATATTATTTTTTATTTATTGTTTTAATTAAGACTTTAAATGTATTATATTTCTATTTAATATTGTTGCAATTTCTAACAATAATAGTATTATGTAGTTAGGTATTTTATTATATTTTTATTTATTTGTTTTATTTTTTGTTTTATTGTATTTTAAGTCGAGGTCTTCACTGGGATTATGTCCCCGGGGCTCATCCAGGGGTCCGGCCTCCGCCGACAATCTGGGCCGCAGTCATCATCTCCCGGCGCCAATCCACCATCTGATCCGGACACGAACTGAGAAACAGAATAAGATAGAAACAGACTAATATTAGCGTAGATGTCCGTATTTTTACGATGTAACAAGTACATCCTGTGTTATGGGAAGTGTTCCCGGTTCCGGTTGATCTAATTAATGCAGCCTAACAATCCTTTAACGGATTTGAATAATAGAAGTGTATTAGTGTGTTATGTGTACGCCAGGTTAAAGAGGTGGGTCTTTAATCTAGATTTAAACTGACAGAGTGTGTCTGCCTCCCGAACAGTGTTTGGTAAATTGTTCCAGAGTTTGGGCGCTAAATAGGAAAAAGATCTGCCGCCCGCAGTTGATTTTGATATTCTAGGTATTATCAAACGGCCAGAGTTTTGAGAACGCAGTGGACGTGAAGGACTATAATGCGATAAGAGCTCGCTCAAGTACTGAGGAGCTAAACCATTCAGGGCTTTATAAGTAATTAACAAGATTTTAAAATCTATACGATGTTTAGTAGGGAGCCAGTGCAGTGTTGACAGAACCGGGCTAATGTGGTCATACTTCCTGGTTCTAGTAAGAACTCTAGCTGCTGCATTTTGAACCATCTGTAATTTGTTTATTAAGCGTGCAGAACAACCACCCAATAAAGCATTACAATAATCTAACCTTGAGGTCATAAACGCATGAATTAATATTTCTGCATTTGACATTGAGAGCATAGGTCTCAGTTTAGATATATTTTTAAGATGAAAAAATGCAGTTCTACAAATGCTAGAAACGTGGCTGTCAAAGGAGAGATTACTATTAAATAGCACACCTAGGTTCCTGACTGATGACGAAGAATTTACAGAGCAGCCATCAAGTGTTAGACAGTGTTCTAGGTTATTACTTGTGGGGGTTTTAGGTCCGATAAGTAACACCTCTGTTTTTTCAGAATTTAGCAGTAAGAAATTACTTGTCATCCAGTTTTTTATATCGACTATGCATTCCATAAGTTTCTCAATTTGGTGTGTTTCACCAGGCCGTGAAGAAATATAGAGCTGAGTATCATCAGCATAACAGTGAAAGCTAAACCCGTGTTTCCTAATGATATTTCCCAAGGGTAACATGTAAAGCGTGAAAAGTAACGGCCCTAGTACTGAGCCTTGAGGAACTCCATACTGCACTTGTGATCGATATGATACCTCTTCATTCACTGCTACGAATTGATGGCGGTCAGATAAGTACGATTTGAACCATGCTAATGCACTTCCACTAATGCCAACAAAGTTTTCTAGTCTATTCAAAAGAATGTTGTGATCGATAGTGTCGAACGCAGCGCTAAGATCCAGTAGAACTAATAGAGAGATACAACCACGATCAGATGATAAGAGCAGGTCATTTGTAACTCTAATGAGAGCAGTCTCAGTACTATGATACGGTCTAAATCCTGACTGGAAATCCTCACAGATATCATTTTTCTCTAAGAAGGAATATAATTGTGAGGATACAACCTTTTCTAATATCTTTGACAGAAAAGGGAGATTCGAGATCGGTCTGTAATTAACTAGATCTTTGGGGTCAAGTTGTGTTTTTTTAATGAGAGGCTTAATAACAGCCAATTTAAAGTTTTTGGGGACATATCCTAATGACAATGACGAATTAATAATAGCCAAAAGAGGATCTATGACTTCTGGAAGCACCTCTTTTAGTAGTTTAGATGGAATAGGGTCTAACATACATGTTGTTGGTTTAGATGAATTAACAAGTTTATACAATTCTTCCTCTCCTATAGTAGAGAATGAGTGGAATTGTTCCTCAGGGGATCTATAATACACTATTTGATGTGATGATATAGCTGACGGCTGCATGGTTACAATTTGATCTCTAATAGTATCAATCTTGGAAGTAAAGTAGTTCATAAAATCATTACTGCTGTGATGTTGGGAAATGTCAACACCTGTTGATGCTTTATTTTTTGTTAATTTTGCCACTGTATTGAATAAATACCTGGGGTTATGTTTGTTTTGTTCTAAAAGAGACGAAAAGTAATCAGATCTAGCAGTTTTTAAAGCTTTTCTGTAGGATAGGGTACTTTCCCGCCAGGCTAAACGAAATACCTCTAGTTTTGTTTTCCTCCAGCTGCGCTCCATTTTCCGGGCTGCTCTCTTTAGAGTGCGAGTGTGCTCATTATACCACGGTGTTGGACTCTTTTCCTTAATCTTCCTTAAGCGTAAAGGAGCAATTGTATCTAAAGTGCTAGAAAAGAGAGAGTTCATAGTTTCTGTTACATCATCAAGTTGTTCTGAGCTGTTGGATATGCTGAGGAATTGAGATAAATCAGGAAGATTACTTACAAAGCAGTCTTTTGTGGTAGAAGTGATGGTTCTACCATATTTATAAGAAGGAGTAGAATTTACAGCTTTAGCTATATGGAGTTTACACAAGACTAGATAATGATCTGATATATCATCGCTTTGCTGCAGAATTTCAACACCACTAACATCAATTCCATGTGACAGTATTAAATCTAGAGTATGATTTCGACTATGAGTAGGTCCTGAAACGTGTTGTCTAACCCCAATAGAGTTCAGAATGTCTCTGAATGCTGATCCTAATGCATCTTTTTCATTATCGACATGGATATTAAAATCACCCACAATTAGGACTCTATCTGCAGCCAGCACTAACTCTGATAGAAAATCAGCAAATTCTTTAATAAAGTCTGTATGGTGCCCTGGTGGCCTGTATACAGTAGCCAGTACAATTGTTACGGAGGATTTATCATTGATACTTTTTTCTCTAGATAATTTTATATGAAGCACCATTACTTCAAAGGATTTATACTTAAAGCCTGTCTTCTGAGAAATACTGAGAATATTGTTATAAATTGTAGCAACACCTCCCCCTTTGCCTTTTGGACGCGGCTCATTTTTGTAACAGTAATCTTGGGGGGTGGACTCATTTAAAACAATGTATTCATCTGGTTTTAGCCATGTTTCTGTCAAACAGAGCAAATCTAGGTTATGATCATTAATCAAATCATTTACAAAAAGTGCTTTTGTAGAAAGGGACCTGATATTCAGTAAACCAAGTTTTATCAATTGTTTCTGTGTATTATAAACATTTTTTATTTGTTGAACATCAATTAAATGGTTACTCATAAATAGTTTTTGACGTTTTCTGTATTTTCTAGTTCGGGGAACAGACACAATCTCTATAGTGTGATATCTAGGTGAAGGAGTCTCTATGTGATGAGAATTAACTGACTTCTGTGACGTGAGGCGGCTAGCAGACGGTCGGTTTAGCCAGTCTGTCTGCTTCCTGACCTGGGCTCCAGTTAGTCAAGTATGAACTCTAAGACTATGTGCCAAATTTCTAGAGAGAAGAGCGGCACCACCCCAGGAGGGATGAACACCATCTCTTTTCAACAGGTCAGGTCTGCCCCAAAAACTCGTCCAATTGTCTATAAAACCTATGTTGTTTTTGTTAACACAAAATATGATTCTCATACAACCTGTGAGCAAATGATAGCAGAATTTTAATTTTGGGTGGACTAACCCTTTAAACTCCAAAAATGCTGGATTATATCATATTTGTATAAAAATGCACAGCAAGGAATAAGACCTGTAGCAACACTTACATTTTAGGACTAAACAGACTTCTGTTTATGGTTGCTAGTATTTGGGAGAATTGAAACTGATCTCTCGTTTGAAACAAACCTGCCTGGGAAATTAGGGAAATATGTTTGAAATATGAAAAGAGTAAATCTTGGCCATATGGCATAATTGCTACAGTGCAGCTGTCTAAATCATGATGTGGAAAATTTGGGGTTTTGCATATAAATATTTAAAGCATGTAGAGTGATGAAAGATTTCATTAAGAACATAGTCATCTCCTTACACTATTTAGTTGTCATGCAGAGGCAAGCAAGCAATAACCAGACACTGCTTTTTACCACGAGAACCATATAAACCATTTATATCCCTCTCTCTCTCTCTCTCTCTCTCTCTCACACACACACACACACACACACATGTAAACAGATACACAAATCACACCTTTACATCTCACTAGGTTTCCCTTCTCATTACTTGAAAGGCATCATTTATTAATATTGTTTGTGATGCAGATATGGAGCTGATTTTAATATTTAAAAATATGAATAGAGTGAATAGAGATCTGAGAACAAACTGAGATGACTAGTGTCAGACATTGCTTGTATTTTCTGACATGAACTCTGCCTCCCTTCCAATCATGAGCACACTTATAAAAACAAACAAAATACTTCTCTGATTTTTTTGTTGCTGTGTATAAAATCTCTGGCTGTTTTTCACTTCACTGGGCTGATATCTGATAAGCCAGTCTGCTAGTTCACATCTGTCTGTTTAGAATCCTGAAAGCTGCTGTTGTGACCCTGATCCTTCACTTTCCTGAACTGCTTTTTGCAGATAATAATTATTTTAAATCAGACTTTCCTCTATCACACAGCTCTAAAGCTTTCTAAGATGCCTTCAAAGTGCTGTGTGAATGTTAATATTTGATTGAGCTCTGATGTCTCCAGAGAGATTCTGAAATATTAAGCTCTCTCTGGAGCAAGAGGCATAATGCTGGAACTTAAACAGAAGTCAGACCACATGCTCACACCCTCTCTCTTTAATTGTACTCTGACTGCCGCTGTAATTATTGCCACCACCTGGGCTTGATGTATCAGAATGTTCACCACTGTAACAAAATACCTCATTCAGCAATTCCACTAACAGCAAGATTGTGATCAAAAGTGGTGATCCATCAGAGGAGGCAAATTAACCTGAATATAAAAATTATATATAAAATCTAAACAGTATGTTTAAATATAAATATGCCCAACTGGTATTAAGGGGCCTAAAGTGTGCCAAGAAAAATGTGGCAAATAGTACATAAATATGCAAATTAGGATGCACCTTATTTGGTAAAAAGGTAAAAAAAAAATGTAAATATGAAAATAAATAATCAATAAAACCAGATACTTCTAATAAAGTAATATATATATATAATAACATTTAAGAATTTGACATTTCTCTTTTATTCCGCTTAGTCTGTAATCATTTGTTTAATGACAGTTTCTTTATTATATTTGATTTTTCTCTTCAGGTTTGCATCTTACAGCACACTAAAAAATAGATACAGTGTCTATAAGGTACATTTTACACATTTCTAACATTCATTTTTATAAATGGGTCTTGAATATATTAATATATACAGGGTCATATATAAATTTGCAGTAATGAAGGAGTGGAGGATGGAGTTCATCTTCAGATAGGTGAGTAGATGTCAGGTCGGTATCATCTGTGCATGGTCACATATCCAAAAGCAAAAATGATAAAAATCAAACATGCAGTCTTTTGATTTAATCAATATTGATTTACATATCAGCCTCACTGGTAAATACCTCATGGACTGCCACTAGTCCCAGTGATTGGTGAACATCGGTGTTATTTCGAAGTCTGCCCCCCTAGGTTTCTGAGGGTGGTAACGGATTTCGGTAACCCAGGGGTCGGAAACCTTTTTTGACCAATAAACAATTTGCAATATGAAATTAATTGTGGGTTTTTATATGTTACCATCTGAGTAGCATCCTCTTCAGAGTTGTGTGTGTGTATTTGAGTGAGTGAGTGAAGAGCAACGCACAGTGCTAACAAACAGTGCTTACATTGACTGTGTTTATGTGACTACTCACCAAGATGGGCATACTGTTATATTTCTGTCATACAATGATTCTCTCATTTACATTGTGTCTATGCTTTGTTTGTTATAATGAATAGATTTGGACATCAATATTGTGTAATTTTTCTCATGCTGAACAACACATAATTACTGTATTTGGATTACTGTAGGGGTAGGTTTAGGGTTGGGGTAGGTGTAGACATTAATAAACCATAATCTGATAGGTAGCATTTTTCGTTGGTGAATTGTACTACATGATTTAATGGGAGGTAGCAAAATCTGACAGGGTACCGCAAATCGACAAAACACTGGGGCCTGGTTTACAAAATGTGTAGGCATAGTGCAAATGGGTTTTTGTGTAGTTAATTTATCTAAATTGTTATAGGTTTAACGATCTTGTATTTGTGTAACTTGGTCTAAAATATTTCAGTTATAATAAGGGTTGTTATTGTTTCGGTGAATGTCTGTTTCTCAGATATAAAAAGTATGGCCCCCTTGAAAACCAAATGCTTTCTTCTCCCACCCAATTCTGTACATTGTGAACTTCACGTGTGTGCTGGGGGTCCTCAGCGCCAGCCTTACACCCTGTCTAAAATAGAGAAGGGTAACAGATTTTGGGAACCTCTAATGCTGTTTTTTCCCCCTCAGAATTGGTGACCCTGCTGTATATGTAAAGATATTTACATCAGAGAAAAATGCTTTCTAGGATATAAAACACAGGAAGTTAGACATACCAGAAAGTTTTTTTGGGGGGGGGGGGGGGGGGTTACCAGTTTTTGGGAACCTCTAATGCTGCTGTATATCTGAAGCTGTTCACATTAAACAAAAATGCTTTCTAGGATACAATATACAGTAGGTTGGACATCAGCAGAGTGAATCTGGGTGACATTAAAGCCATTATATGTGAAACTCATTTTTATGCTGTGTTGTCAGATTCAGTGCTGTATATCTGCTGTTTACCCTGCTTTATGCCTACAATATAAAATATTAGAGATTAGACATCAACAGAATGAATTTGGGTAACATTAAAGCCATCCCATGTAAAAGAAAGATGAGTAATGGATTTTTGTTCAAGAGCTAAAATTCCTCCAAACATTACACAGTTTAGAAATAGTACACTGTAAGCTAAACTTGCACTACATGGGATGTCAGCAAAGAAAGTAGAGTGATGAGGCATTGTGAAAAGAAATGATCCAATATAATCCCAAGGACTGTGTCCCAGCATTGTCACGTTGATTCCTGTGTGTTCCAGAGGGAGGCAAAAGGGCAATGGCTGTTTGAGCAGGTCTGTCAGCATCTAAACCTGCTTGAGAAAGACTACTTTGGCATCAGATTTGTGGATCCAGACAAGCAACGGGTGAGTTCCTATAGTATAAATATGAGTTGTAACACTTGTGGATATTATTCAGCATTGAAAATATTAACAAAACTATGACTGTGAGTAAGTAGACTTTCAGAAAATACAATCAAATGATCAGACTCATCACAGCCTGCTCTCCGTCACACCAATTTACAGGTTAATGCTAATACATATAGCTCTGAGCTGTAATTAACCATGCCTGATGAATGTATCAATGTTAATGTTTGTGCATGAACGTGAAGCAGGACACCCAATGATCACATGCTTATTCAGATGAAGAGCTGCAATGTGTGATGCAATAGATATGTAAAGTGGAGTACAGTCATCAGTTGACAATACTGGTCATAACAATGTGTTAAACTGGAATCTCTATCTGCATTATAGACATAATGTCTATGCCACAGCCATATCACCCTGCAGGCCAAGACTGGTTGCCCACTGAAGCTAAGCAGGGTTGAGTCTGGTCAGTACCTGGATGGGAGACCTCCTGGGAAAACTAGGTTGCTGTTGGAAGAGGTGTTAGTGAGGCCAGCAGGGGGTGCTCACCTTGTGGTCTGTGTGGGTCCTAACTCCCCAGTATAGTGATGGGGACACTACTGTCCCCTGTCCACTATACTTACTCACATTTCACTGCTGGTTATATACAGGTGCATCTCAATAAATTAGAATGTCGTGGAAAAGCTCATTTATTTCAGTAATTCAACTCAAGTTGTGCAACTCGTGTATTAAATAAATTCAATGCACACAGACTGAAGTAGTTTAAGTCTTTGGTTCTTTTAATTGTGATGATTTAGGCTCACATTTAACAAAAACCCACCAATTCTCTATCTCAACAAATTAGAATACTTCATAAGACCAATAAAAAAAACATTTTTAGTGAATTGTTGGCCTTCTGGAAAGTATGTTCATTTACTGTATATGTACTCAATACTTGGTAGGGGCTCCTTTTGCTTTAATTACTGCCTCAATTCGGCGTGGCATGGAGGTGATCAGTTTGTGGCACTGCTGAGGTGGTATGGAAGCCCAGGTTTCTTTGACAGTGGCCTTCAGCTCATCTGCATTGTTGGGTCTGGTGTCTCTCATCTTCCTCTTGACAATACCCCATAGATTCTCAATGGGGTTCAGGTCAGGCGAGTTTGCTGGCCAATCAAGCACAGTAACACCATGGTCATTGAACCAGCTTTTGGTACCTTTGGCAGTGTGGGCAGGTGCCACGTCCTCCTGGAAAATGAAACCAGCATCTCCATAAAGCTTGTCAGCAGAAGGAAGCATGACGTGCTCTAAAATTTCCTGGTAGATGGCTGCGTTGACTGTGGACTTCAGAAAACACAGTGGACAACACCAGCAGATGACATGGCAGCCCAAATCATCACTGACTGTGGAAACTTCACACTGGACTTCAAGCAACATGGATTCGGTGCCTCTCCACTCTTCCTCCAGACTCTGGGACCTTGATTTCCAAATGAAATGCAAAATTTACTTTCATCTGAAAAGAGGACTTTGGACCACTGAGTAACAGTCCAGTTATTTTTCTCCACAGCCCAGGTAAGATGCTTCTGACGTTGGCTCTGGCTCAGAAGTGGCTTGGTAGCCCTTTTCCTGAAGACGTCTGAGCATGGTGACTCTTGATGCACTGACTCCAGCTTCAGTCCACTCCTTGTGCACCTTTTCCTACCCAAATTCTTCCTTCCAGTCAACTTTGCATTTAATATGCTTTGATACAGCACTCTGTAAACAGCCACACCTTTCAGTAATGACCCTCTGTTACTTACCCTCTTTGTGGAGGGCGTCAATGTTGGTCTTCTGGATCATTGCCAAGTCAGCAGTCTTCTCCATTATTGTGGTTTCAAAGAACAAGAGATACCCGGAGTTTATACTGTAGGGATGGTCATTAATTGAAACTCAAATGTAAATATTCTAATATTTTGAGATACTGATTTTTGACTTTCATGAGCTGTAAGCTCTAATCATCAAAATTAAAACAAAAAAAACTTTTGAAATGTTTTACTTTACATGCAATGAATCTAAAATATATGAAAGTTTCACTTTTTGAAATAACTTACAAGAAAAAATGAACTTTTTCACGACATTCTAATTTATTGAGATACACCTGTATTCTCTATATAATCGTGTATGTGACAAATAAAAATCTTGAATCTTGAATAGTGTCAAAAAGCACCGTCTTTCGGATGAGACGTTAAACCGAGATCCTGACTCTCTGTGGTCATTAAAAATCCCATGGCACTTCTCGTAAAGAGTAGGGGTGTAACCCCGGTGTCCTGGCCAAATTCACTCCACTGGCCTCTGACCATCATGGCCTCCTAATAATCCCCATCCACTTGATTGGCTCTATGACTCTCTCTCCTCTCCACCTGTAGCTGGTGTGTGGTGAGCGCACTGGCGCCGTTGTGCTGTGGCTGCCGTCACATCATCCAAGTGGATGCTGCACACTGGTGGTGGTTGAGGAGAGACCCCCCCCCCCCCCATCATGACTGTAAAGCACTTTGGGTGTACAGCAATACACAATAAAGCACTATATAAATGCCTCATTCATTCATTCATTCTTTTTGATTTTGTTGTTTCAGCATTGGCTGGAGTTCAGCAAGCCAATTACCAAACAAATGAGATGTAAGTCATATTGTATGTGGAAAATCCCAGCTACATCCTTTTTATACATATTGTGAAAAGAACAATCATTGCATTCATATCCCTTGTTGATATCCCTCGTAAATGCCAAAAGATTATACTGACTGCTTAATTATATCTACGTGAATGTTTTATGTCCTAGCCCAGCCACCCTACACTATGTGTTTGCGTGTTAAATTCTATCCTCCGGACCCTCCAGCTCTTAAAGAAGAGATCACTAGGTACAGCTCATTAATATGTAGTCTATTTTTGTTCAAAATGTATATATTTATATATTTAGCAATACATAATCAGAAAGAACTATATGGAAATGGAATATGGAATATTGTACTGTACAAGTTACAAAAACGTATACAATTCTCTGAAGTATTTATGATGAGCGCAGTGACAGTTTAATACGTCCTCTGCATTGTTTTCAGATACCTGCTCTTCCTACAGATTAAAAGAGATTTGTATCATGGCCGACTCCTGTGCAAAAGTTCAGATGCTGCTACGTTGGCCGCATTTATTCTGCAGGGTAACAGCAAATCACAGTCACAGCAGCCATTTTTTTCAGTATTTGTTCAATTATGGCATCTGAAGATTCTTGTTATATACGATTGACGTTACTGTAAAACAAGACTCTCAAGATGACACTGGTTTAGTTTCATTCTCTCTCATATTTTTTAGCTGAGATTGGAGATTATGACCCAGGGAAGCATCCGGAAGGTTACAGCTCTAAGTTTCAGTTTTTTCCCAAGCATTCTGAGCGCCTGGAGCGCCGCATTGCTGAGATCCACAAATCCGAGCTGACGTAAGCTTACATTCAATTAGCCTGTCACATGCAGTATGTCATTCTTTTTAAAGGGACATTAGGTTTGTAATGGAGAGATTAAATGTAATTTATGAAATTTACCTGCTAGAACAAATGCAGCAAATTAATTAGTCTGTTCATTTCCTACAGAGGCCAGAGTCCTGAGACAGCTGAGCTGAACTTCTTAAAGAAAGCTCAGACTCTTGAAACATATGGAGTAGATCCACACCCATGCAAGGTCAGGAGCAAAAATGATCAGCTGCAGGAAATCGTTTCAAAGTACAACAGAAGTTTCCTAACTGAAAATAGTCTGTTAAATTTTACATTCATAAAGAAAGTAATTTATTTATTTATTTATTTTTTGATCACAGGATGTGTCTGGTAATACTGCATTTCTCGCATTTACCCCATTTGGCTTTGTGGTACTACAGGGGAACAGGAGGATTCATTTCCTCAAATGGTGAGAGAGGGGAAATTAATCTCTCATATCATTTTCATTTGCTTAGCAGCCAAGATCAAATGACTGTGTGTTTATGAATAACTATGACAGTGTTTTGTGTTATTATACAGGAATGAAGTGACCAAACTGAAGTTTGAAGGAAAGACATTTCATATATATGCAACTCATCAAGAGGTGAGTGAAATCAATGCAGCCCCAGATAATGCAGAAGAACAGAGTCAAAAGTAAATAATAACACTTTCTGACCTGTGACCTTTACTAAGGATCAGAAGATCATCTTGACTTACTTTGCTTCAACACCTGAGGCCTGCAAGCATCTATGGAAGTGTGGGGTGGAAAACCAAGCTTTCTACCAGTATGTTCACATGATTTGACATATCAGATTAAAATTAATCTCAAACATTGACATAAACTTCTTACCTATGCTTATTAGTTAAAGGGATAGTTCACTTTGAAATTAAAATTTGGTATCTATCAGCTTACCCCAAGGGCATCCAAGATGTAGGTGTCTTTTTTTCTTCAGTAGATCCAATTTTGATGTTTTTAGGTCAAACCGTTCTAGTCTGTCAGTCATATAATGGCAGGTATAGGTCACTTGCTCTATAAGAGGGAAAAAGAACATGCACAGAGAAATCCAAATTAAACAATTCCCCTACACATTGATGGCCTAAGACACGAAACGAGCGGTTTGTGTGAGAAAACGAACAGTATTTATATCGTTTTTTACCTCTTGTACACAACCATGTCCAAGTGATCTGAGTGCGCACACGCATCCGGTGTGTGACGTGTGTGTGCGCGCGCTCTGGGGCGTCGGCGTCAACGCTTGATGGAGGGCGTGTCTGAAGCAACTTTTGCTGATGCAACTTTTGCTGACGCAACTTTTCAAGCGCCAACGGAGGCGTCAGCCAATCAGATCGCCTCATGCAAATACCCAATCCCGTTCATGCAACACCAGAGAAGTATGTGATTGGTTGTTGTAACTATGACGGCACGTCAGCACCACGCTTCAGACACGCCCTCCGTCAAGCATTGACGCCGACGGCCCGTGTGAATGCAGCGTGAGCCAGAGCGTGCGCGCACACACGTCACACACCGGATGTGTGTGCGCACTCAGATCACTTGGACATGGTTGTGCACAAGAGGTAAAAAAACGATATAAATACTGTTCGTTTTCTCACACAAACCGCTCGTTTCGTGTCTTAGGCCATCAATGTGTAGTTACGATGGGGAATTGTTTCATTTGGATTTCTCTGTACATGTTCTTTTTCCCTCTTATAGAGACAGTTACCTATACCTGCCATTATATGACTGACAAACTAGAACGGTTTAACCTAAAAACATCAAAATTGGATCTACTGAAGAAAAAAAGACACCTACATCTTGGATGCCCTTGGGGTAAGCTGATAGATACCAAATTTTTATTTCAAAGTGAACTATCCCTTTAACACCAATGGTTCTTAGGCCATTGCATAAACAAAGCCACTGTTGAGACTGTGTCTTAAGAACTAGTTTGGCCAACTATCAATTAACCAAGTGGTAATCAGCCTTACTTTTTCAAATTCGACCAATTCACTTTATGTGTGCGTTAACTGAATTTTGTAACTGTCCACAGCAAACTTCGAAGGGTATACGGTATTACATAAAGTTCAGTATATTATAAAAACATTTAACTTAATTCAAATGCTCAAAACACACACACACACACACACACACACACACACAAATCAAGATGTAAACTGAAATCATATTGTGAATTTTGAATATTCTAGAATCAAGGAATAATAATTTAAATAATAATTTAAACTGATTTATTTATTTATTTAAATCTATCTCCCTTTTTTATTTCTTACAGGTTTGAGAAATCAAGTCAAGTTCGCACTGTATCTAGTAGTAATCTTTTCTTCAAAGGGAGCCGTTTTAGATATAGGTGAGTATTATCAGCTATGGTGGTTATTAAGTGAACCCCATGGGTTCGTCAGCTCTGCTTAATTAGGTCTGTGTTTTGAATATATGCTAATGGATTAGCTGTAAGCGTCGCACATATTTTGGTTACATAATTTATCTTAAAGTGGTAAAGTGGCCAAGGAAGTGATGGAACAGAGTGCCAAAATCAGACGAGAACCTCCAGAGATCCACAGGTGAGTCCCCCCAATGTTTAATTGAAAGGTTTAATATACCTGACAGTATGTCTATTGATATATCACATTTTTTGTGTGTTCAGGGCTGGGATGGTCCCCAGTAGGAGTTGTCCTTCCATCACTCATGGCCCACGACAGAGTAGCGTTCCCCGAACACGAAGAAGAGCAGTCCATATTTCCATCATGGAGGGTAAGCCTATGTGCCTATATGAGACTTCCATTGTTTTTATTTACATTTTACATTTACATTTATGCATTTAGCAGACACTTTTATCCAAAGCGACTTACAGTGCATTCAGGCTATACAAGTTTTTTTATGACTATGTGTGTTCCCTGGGAATCGAACCCACAACCTTTTGCGCTGCTAACGCAATGCTCTACCACTGAGCCACAGGAACAGACAATTATATTTTTATATCAGACAATTATATTTTCTATTCTCTAACTCGACTGCTAACCATAAACATATCCCTCTCAGAAACTTGCTCTAAACAACAGTTTTAAATATAAACTTGATTTGGCTAATTTATACACCTTTTTAACTATTAAGGTCTGGCTCAGTAGTCAGTGTTCAACTGGTTTCACTATATTAGTGAGGACATTTTTGAATAGTGAGGACTGTTGGACTTCACAAGTATAGTCAACCCAACACACACAAACACACCAACTTTAGCATATACAACTCCTTTCTAAGAACAAAAACTGAATTGAATTCGAATGGAGGTAGCAAGCAGATTTGTGACTAGAAAAACAATATTAGTGCATTCTGTGTCTTGTGTCACTGAAATGCTGCCATCTTGTGGTATAACGTTTTTTTTCCTCTCATGGGGTGACTATATAATAAAAACACTCCAGAGATGGTTTGTTTTATCTTTCCACTCGGATTCTTTATTGTGTCCTTACTGGAATATAACGTGCAGTAGGTTTTTAATGCCTGACCCTTGTTGCCAATATTTTAATAATAGATTTAAAAAAAATGTTTTTTTTTTTTAATTACAATTCACAATGCAGTTGTGAAATGACAATTCAGGGTGAATTAATTTATTTATTTATTTTTTAATATATCATTCATCACAAACACAATTAGGTAAAAACACATAGACTACTGTTCAAAAGTTTGGGGTTGGTTAGATTTCTTAATGTTCTTGAAAGAAATCTCTTATGCTCTTATTTATTTGATCAAAAAACAAATCAAATCAAATCACTTTTATTGTCACATCATCACAGCACATGTGCCTTGATGAGTGAAATTCTTGAGAGCGTGCTCCAGACAGTGCAGAAACAATTAACATATAGACAGTGCCATTACATACTTACAGACTTATACAGATGACAATGTGCAATATACACATACACATACATAAGCTGGATACGCAAATGTCATGGATGTGCATTGGATGGTATCCAGTGGTAGCAGATAGATTGTTGTATTAGTGCAGTGTGTACGTGTAGTCCAGTTTGAACTGTGGAGTTAAAGTGCAGTGCGTGGCATATCGTAAAGTGGGAGTGTGCTGTAAGGTGTATTAGTTCTGGCTGTTCATTAGCCTGATAGCCTGAAGGAAAAAGCTATCCCTCAGTCGGCTAGTGCGGGATCGGATGCTGCGGAGACGTCTTCCTGAGGGCAGCAGAGAGAGCAGTCTGTGGGACGGGTGGCTGGAGTCATTGGTGATCCTCCGGGCTTTCCTTATACACCGCCTGGTGTAGATATCCTGGAGGGAGGGAAGCTCACCTCCAACAATGTGGCGGGAAGTTCGCACAACCCTTTGCAGAGCTTTGTGGTTGCCAGCGGTGCTGTTTCCAAACCAGGCGGTGATGCAGCTGGTCAGGATGCAGGTGTAGAATGATCTGAGGATGCTGGGGCTCATTCCAAACTTCCTCAGCCGTCTCAGGAAGAAGAGGCGTTGAAAACAGTAAAAACCGTAATATTGTGAAATATTATTACAATTTAAAATAACTCTTTTCTTTTTTAATATTGAAATTGGAATGCAATTTATTCTTGTGATAACAAAGCTGAATTTTCAGCACCCATTGCTCCAGTATTTAGTCACATGATCTTTTAGAAATAATTCTAATATGCTGATTTGCGGCTCAATAAATTTTCTTATTATTATAAATAGCGAAAACAGTGCTGATTAATATTTTAGTACAATAAAAAAAATTATTTCTTTAAAAAAATCTTACTGACCCCAAAGATTACACTTAACAAAAGAGTGCTCTTGGCAGGGATAGGAATACACTACACTCCAGCTCTCTCTATTGCTCTGTGTAACACGAGAGCTGCTCTCATTGTGCACAATGTGACCAGACGTTCACCTGTTCCAGTCACTTCACTGACACTGCCAACTGCCATCATGTGTTGTGTTTGTGCGTGAGGGTACTGTATAAGTGTGTTTTATATTTTGAGTTTGAGGTTAGTTTTATTCTAGTACATGCACTGCACAGAAAGTCTAGTTCTAAAGTATAACAGACACAATGTGCTTGCAAAAACTTGTACCAGTATATTTAAAATCATTTACTATATTAAAGTACAAAGTAAATGCTAACAGAAAATACAAGGCTTCATATGCCTTACATGTGGGCTGACAGTTTGTGTCATACACAAGAAAATACAGAGACAATGAGGACTGACAAACGTGTCCAACTATAAGAATCAACAGTGCTATTATTACACAGTCTATAAATAGAGAGCCTGTCCATGTATGTCATGTGTGTAGTGTATGTGCTCCTTTGTTACAGCCCATAATGGGTTTGAGGGGGGTTGGAGCATGCAGGGCAGCTGGGCTTTTGGGCATACTGGGACTTACGGAGCTTTAGGGCTTTAGGGTGTTCTCGCTTTCTCACACTCACTTTTACAAACACACACACAACATTGTGTTATGTTTTTTTGTTCAGGAGGATAGAGGGAGGCAAGGGGTCTAGTGGTGATACACTAACTCAGGGCTGAGAACATCACACAAGTTAGCGGCTACATTCTGAAACCATGGTGAAGTGTCTCATACGGATTAAGACAAAGGTGAACGTTCAGCTGCGGATGATCAACCACTGTTACCGGGATGTGAAGGTACGGGTGTTGACGATGGGACCTAGGCTGTTAGGGAAAGCTCTAGGGGCTCTGCCTCTGTTCCCGTCCTTGCCCAGCTCCTCCACTTCCTCTGGAGCTTCATCTAGACTTGGTGTTCAACCCACCAGCACTGGAGGTAAAGTTCCTGGTCGTTTGGAACAGCTGGACGTTCAACTTATTTTAGTGTGACTACATTTGAATGTGCACATATATAGCAGATTAGAGTGTGACCATTGTTAGCATGGATTGTGTGTAGCTTTTATGGATTGGGGGTGGAGCTATATTTTTATATGTTGTCTTGTGGTTATTTAGATCTATATATACACTTTTTATATTTACATCATAGTGCAATTTATCAGTATATTATCAACATTTTTATTTCTCCTTTCCCAATAACATTTTCTTGCTTTATTGCATATGTGTTGTGAATAAATATTAATATGCAATGTATCAGTGACGTCACAAGGTTTGCTGTTATTAAACACATGAGAAGTTGTAGCAGCAATGTTTAACCAATTTGTTAGAATTTGCAAGCTGTTATTTGATTATTTTTCAGCTATATTTGGTTGGGACATAATATGAAGTACTTTTCTTGCATCTAGCTCAGCATACTTTCTAAAACTTTCTGCAATTTGGGCATATCAATTATATGGAGAAAGCTTGGATACTAATGTGCTGAAGTAGTAGATTAGCCACACATTTATCTTGCCATACCAATATACAACTTTTAATTTAACAATCTATTTGAATACTTTTGAGCATTATAGGCCAGTGTTGCAGTACGTTTATGAAATCAGTATAATACATTAGAGTTGGGCAACATTCTGAATGGATTAATTGGCTCCCTTTTAATTCATCAGTTGGAATTTGAAAAGAACTGGCCACACCACAGGAAGTTGAATTGGCATTTAAAGGAAGTGTAGTATTCTGAATAACAGTTCAGAGAAATGTAACCGGTTAGCATTCTGGGAAACGAAGTGTTCCTCCATCCGGGTCAGTATTGTTAACCAAGGCTGCATTTATTTGATCAAAAATATTCAGAAAAATTATTATTATTCAAAATAAATGTTTTTTTTTAGTGTAATTTAAAATGTAATGTATTCCTGAGAGGGAAATACTCAGTCTTCAGTGTCACACGATTCTTTAGAAATCATTGTAATACTGTATGCTGATTTGTTGCTCAAAAAAAAGAATGAAAGAAGTAATAAAAAAATAAATGAAAAGTTTTACATTTTTGTTGAAACTGATATATTTTCAGGATTTACTGAAGAATAGAAAGTTCAAAAGAACAGCGTTTATTTGAAATCGGTTCGTAAGACCATTAAAATTCTCAACTTTTTAAACTTTTAGGCAACACTTTGTCAAGACTTCATTCTTGTCAAACCCCTTGTCTAGCTAAAAATGACAATTATTGCAGTTCCTTACATCAAATGTATAATTGCAATTCTGCATCCTGTTTGCTACTTCAATTCAAATTATGAATGGCACAGAAACATGAAACACGATCACTGAACATCCTCACTGTATTTCAGGTCTGGAGTCCTTGCGTGACAGTGGCCATTCCACGCCAGTCCGATCGGTCTCCAACTCATTCTTCCGCTCCCATGGAAATGGAGCCGAGGGAGGACACGGAACAGCTGAATTTTCCGAGGACTCTTACAGTCCCTCTGACAGTGTGCTTCCCACACCGATGTCCAACGACCCCTCAGACCTGGCTCAGGTTCGCCACACAAACGGCCCCCGCAGCAATCAAGAGGAAGGAGGAACAGAACTGTGTACTCAAAACCAGGCAAGGTCACAGGGCTTTAAACCCAAAGGGAAACGTTCTCAACTGGAGAAGACTAGGCCAACCCAACATGGCCCAGAGGAAGGGGTGAATCAGTTCATCTGTAGTTTGGCACGTCTTTTCTTAGGGACCCTGGCTCTGCTCTTTGCCCTCCTTCTACTTCTTATTGTGCTAACAGAGTCTGAGCTGGACTTGGCCTTTCTTAGGGACATCCGGAGGACACCTGAATTCCAGCAGTTCCACTATGAATACTTTTGCCCCCTTAGGCGCTGGCTGGCCTGCAAGTTGCGCTGGATGGGTGGGCATCTCATTAATAAATGAGTGTGTAATCACCCTCTCTGTCTCCTCAGAGAGTAAGTAGTCTGTAGTCTAAGAGTGGGACATTCTGAGCATTACTATCATGGTACCATGAAATTAAAATGAAATTACTATTATCTACATAGCCAAAACCTTGGACTTCCTAATACCATGCCAAGACGAGAAAACTGTGTGTTTCAGCTCTAGTTATTGTGAAATTGTTCTCTGCAGCACTACTTTATAGTCGGGTAAAAAAGGTATGTATAGCTCTTTAAATTCTGCCGTCACCCAATTGTAATTTATCTACCATTTAAATATAATATCTACACTCAAAGAATGTTCACCCAGACTGTGACGAGCAAGACCTCATACTGCAATCAAAGACAAAGATGCCTTTATTGGTCAGAAAACAGACAGGGGCTGGGACAGCCAATAAAGGGATAGTTCACCCAAAAATTAAAATTCTATCATCTTTTACACTCCCCCGTAATACTTCAGTTAATCTGTAAAACACATATTTATATAAAACCTGAGAGGTTTCTGTCCCTCCACTGTATGTCCAGGTAACCAAATCTTAAAAGATCCAAAAAGGTTTTAAAGACCTTAAACATATAATTTGTGTTTTGAAGAGTAACCAAAGACTTATAGATTTTAAACAATATGAGGATGAGTAAATGATGACAGAATTTTCATCAGAATTGTCTTAAATGACCTTGATCTTTTTGGGTGAACTATCCCTCTAATGTCAGATGTAAGATTGAGCATGAGTTGTTTTGGATGATATTTTGTAAGTGTAAAATGTTGGTAAAGGGTGTATATTTGATCCATACCATACTAAAACAGGACTGTTTGTCGATAATATGGATCAAAGCCACTGACAGGGTTCTCTCTATTAATAGAGCTTCAGATAATGTTTTGATGAGAATTTATTAACAATTTATAATAAGGTTTAATTTGTTAACATTAGGTATGATAAACTAATGATGAATAATCATTCATTCATCCTGGCTAATGTTAATTTAACATCTCTAACATTTCAAGGTACAGTATGGGTAAATTAAGATTAATTAACAAACATAAATAAACAATGTATAATAGATAATACATTAACTTACATTAGTAAATGCAGTGGATTTTTTTTTTGTTCATGATACCTAATGGATTAATGAGTTCAACCTCAAGGTAAAATATTACAGAGGATACATTTGTATAAATGTTAACACTAAGGTATGGGTCATCACAAATTTCCCACATAACCTTTAACTATTTGAGTGAAAAAAATAACTATATTTCCTATTGCTATCCTATTCAAATGAACACTGATATTTAGTGGTAGATGGTGGCCTTGAGATTCAAAAGTTCTGAAGAGGGTAAAGAAAGTGCTCCAGAAAGATAAAGTAATGTGAAATGTTTGAAAGTTTAAACTATTTCTGAAAGGAATAATCTATAATTTGTTCAATTATTTTTCCATGCAACATTATGCATAATTCATGCATAATTTTAGAGACCTCATTTGTTCTCTTGCACAACCTTAATTATCAAAATTAAAATGTGACAAATATCTTCTGTAGGTGATGATGAATTTGTTGGTTAACCAGTTGTGTGGTTATGAAATTATCGTATTTAAAGGCATGGACTCACTGTGGTTGAATTAAACTGGTAAATGCATTTTCAGCTTAAACCAAAATATGTTACATTTCTATTACGTTTCTGTTGCCTTCATGAGACTCATTCAATAGTAAAGCGTTGTATTGCTAGTGGCAGAGTAATTTAATTTCAATGATAAACTGATGGTAAATATTAGACACAAAGATCTGTGGACATAATCACAGCTATGCACATTTAAATATCTTTGGTAAAAATAAATAAGTAAATCAAATAAAACATAACTGGAACTTATTGGTACTCTCGAAATGTAAGGCCTGCAGCAAATGCAAATATCTTTTGAATCATATTTGGGGTTAAAAAGCCTATAGGAACAGAGTGTTGTGTAAATCTACTGTGTGTGTCGCGTGTGTGTAGCTTCATAGAGTAGACTAGTACAACTAGAAAAAAAGTATGCAACAATACCAACGATGGCACAGACGAAAACACCTACAGCAAGATCCTGATGTGTCTCTGTGGTGGTATTATCATGTGAAAGAAATGAAGCAATACAAATGACACTGATAAGCCAGCAGAAAAGTTTTTTTTTTAAAACCTAGAGCAATGTGATGGTTCAAAACTGCATTACAAATTCAGTAACCTCAGAATTAGCTGATTGCTTGTCTGGCGCTGTGCCGGTTGCAAGCTGCAGGTCGTACTATAAATCAGCTCCCATATACTGTGACTGACTAATTCTTCAGATCTGTTACTGATGGTGATGGACGCTGTTTCAGCCATTTCAGACTGTAAGTTTCATTCAAAGCAATAGCAGACTGAAATGAATAAATGTTGTAGCTCAGAAGACAATCTGAATGGATAATGAATCACACTGTTATACAATGACTCGGCTGTGCCTGAGCCCAGTGAATCTTCCTGCTCACTGTATAGCATCAGATTTTTAGTTTCTGTAAATTACATCACTTTTATTTTAATTGTTTCATACATAAATGGTTTACCCTGTGTTGTACCAATACATTAAAGCAGTTTATTTTTATGTTTTTCTAAAAAATTAATAAACCTTCTCCAAACCAAATTTAAATGACTTTTCTTTAGTTTTACTGACAAGCCCATTAAAAAACAAAAGAGAAATGCCAAGGTCTGTAGTAGGTGATCTTGGTTCTAATTTTGGTATTTAACAAACTGCCTTGAGACCGTTTGACCGTCTTTCTCAACATTGTTATTTAACTGTTTTGGAATAATCAAATCTAAAAATAATTTTCAGTAACCTTGCTAAGAGAACCAAACCAGAAACTACTCCAAATGGTCTTATTTTCTATAAATAAGTGTAACCTACTGATGTGAAAGTGCATGGTAAATGACCTTAACTGATATCTTATTGGATTTGAATAATCATTCTGAGTCTACAGACTAGTAGAGTGATCGCTGTAGAATCGTTGCAGTGTTAAGTCATTGCCACAAGTCGGCAGAAACACTCCTTCAATCAGAAATCTCCCAACAGATATTCACATATTGCTCATGTTCTGACAAACCTAACAGGGGAGGGGTGAGCTCATATAAAGAAATTCATGTCAAAATATGTTCCAAAATATGTCAAAGATGCCATAATATCTATGTAAATCCTCAAACTGGAAAAGAAAACTTTTTAATTCAGAGAAGAGATTAGACATTAAACAGACAATAAATTTAAATAAAAGTAAAAAAGTAGAGGTGAGGGGAAAAGTCAAAAGGGAGTAGACTGAACACAATACTGTCAACCCAAAATTATCCAGCCTTGTTTCAAACATATTTTGGAATGTCACAGTGCCATCTTGAATGTTTACAGTATGTGTTTTGGTCACAGAATTTCAATAACTCCCTTTGCTCACAGCTCAGAGCAACACCGGTGCAAAGTAACTGTGCTGCAAAACAACTGATTATATACTGCATGTTATTATCTGGATTTTAATAATGGAAAAATATACATGCTTATTTTATTTAGGCTTTGGGTTTAAGCTGACATTTTCTTTCATTGTAAAGTACATAGCTACAAAAAGCTATACACCAGGTATTTTATTCACAATTTGATAATGATGACAGAATTGACCTATCTTTAAAAATAGATTATAAAAAATATTTTAAGTAAATTCAGTTTTATAACTTTCTATTTATCAAAGAATGCTGAAAAAATGTATTTCTGAAGGATCGTGTAACACTTGCTGAAAATTCAGCTTTGCCATCACATCAATAAATTGCATTTCAAAATCAATTAAAATAGACAACTGTTATTTAAACTGTAATAATGTTTCATAATATTAGTGTACTGTAATCAAATAAATGCAGCCTCGGTGAGAATAAGAGACTTCTTTCAAAACTATTATAAATCTTACTGACCCCAAACTTGTGAATGGTGGTGTCTATATACAGACTGAGTCCATGTCATATAAAAAGGATTCATGGGATCCTGGTGTGACGTGATGTTCACCTGTATGTGGCACCACAGGTCCAAATCCTTCACAAGTTTTCATACTTCCACTAATGCACTCTAGATGAAAACTAGCAGGACCCCATCATGAAATGTCTGTGTAACTACAGCTTCATGGTGCTTGGAAAGGAACCCCATGTCCTCAGATGCCTCACTTTATAGTCTGCATTAATGGAGCGAAGAGAAATGCCATCAGACAGACAAGCAGGTTTACTTGAATAGGCAGTCCATTTAAGGGTTATGCTGGGCTACTACAGGACTTACCTTAGTGGTACTGGCTCTGTACTGAACTTGAAAGAAAAATTAAGAAGGACTTCCATCATGGATTTCAGTAAGAGGGGGATGTTGACAGCAAAAAAAAAAAAAAAAAAAAAAAAAAGCTAGTGAGTTGGTTTTGGAAAATGCGATGTGCTTGTGTGCCTATTTGTGGCCTTGCTATAATTAGCCTTCATGGCCACGCAAGCTGCAGACTGATTGGAAACAGTAGAGTCTTATGCCCCGGTGCACCACCCTAGGAGTCCAACAGCACAGAAAGAAAACACTGAGCTTAACGCACACCCCTGAGTGTCCAAGTAAAGACAAAAACATATGGGGAATCTACTGCTGGGATGCTGGCTGTGATGACAGAAGAGTCTTACTGGTCTCCTTAACTTTCTTTTATGGTTTCTTGTGGATAGGCTTTAAGAATATATGCTGGATATAAGCAGCTGACTTTGAGTGGACACTTATAGACTAAGAAGATGAGTTCCAGAAGGCTGATGAACCGTTCGCTCTCGAGTGATGGAAGGTCTTACCACGGTGGCAGTGATATCAGCTCTCAGAATAGAAGGGCCGGTTGTAGGAGCTACCTGAGCAGTGTTCGATCTGAAAGCAGGTAGAGGTTTCTGATTCCTGATGTAAAATACATTAAATGCATAACTGAAAGTACCATTAAATGCTTAAACATTATGGCTTCTATCCTTACAAAAGCATATAGATACATATTAAAGTTAAGGGTTGCTTGTTTGATCCCTGTGAGTGAGTCATGAGCCCTCACTGTTGTGTCCTTGTGTAAAGCACTTAACCCTATAATCCTGGGCTGTCACTATAATATGTGGATAAAAGCATTTGTTAAATGACTACTTTCTAATATACATGTTTATAGTGAGTGTTATAAATAATGCAATGGTGCTTAAACAACAATCTAAATAGACAGGCCTACATAAACGGTACATAAATAATGCATAATAAAAGCCATAAGCTTTCTCAGACTATGAATGAATTCAACCTTACATGACATTAATTCTGAGCAAACAAATAAAGGAAAAAAACAATGTGTTTTCCTAAAATACAGAGTGATTCAGGGATTCTGTTTCCTCACTGAGAGAAGTCATTTTCTTACTTTACTGCAATGGTCAGTCGAACTCTTGAAAGGCTTGTGTGAAGGTCATAATGTTATAAATAAGTAGTCTGCAGTGCCAGCCTCAGTAAATGACTTTTAGTGTTTACCAATGTGCAACTTACCACAGCAGCAGAGGTTTGCATTATATAACATGCTTTATATAACTTATTATGGAGATTTCACTTGTTTACTTTGTTACATTTTGTAGATTAAAGAATTCCCAAATACACTCTTAAAAATAAAGGTGCTTCACGATGCCATAGAATAACTTTTTTGTCTAAATGGTTCCATAAAGAACCTTTAACATCTAAAGAACCTTTCTGTTTCACAAAAGCTTCTTTATGGTGAAAGAAGGTTCTTCAGATTATAAAAAGGTAAGGAAGAGATGGTTCTTTAAAGAACCTTTGACTGAATGGTTCTTTGTGGAACCAAAAATGGTTATTCTATGGCATCGCTTTAAGAACCTTTTGAAGCACCTTTATTTTTAAGAGTGTATAAAGAACTTAAAGTACTTAAATACAAATAGACCTGAGTCCTGTAGTTTCTGTGTGATTTCCATCATCACTAAAGCAAACCTGTGTGCATGGCTGATGGATTCTTGTGCTTGCTTCATCTCTGCTTAGCTATGCTGGTCATAGATTCTCTCAGTTCAAGCCATCCAGGTAAAAATACAACTGTTAACCAGGACTAACTAACCTAACAGGTTGACATACTTGCAGCCTTGTAGTAAAGTTATACAGTAGCAGACACAGATGTGTACTTCAAATCCTAAAACGCTAGATGATTTTTATATATATTTTTTTGACCTGACAGTGTTTGTAATGTCAACGTAATGTTGATTTTTTTTCATCAATTTAAGGCTCTGTTTTCTGTGTAAACTTTAAATAAAGTTCTCAAACAAATACATACATACAGAGGAGAATTTTGTTTCGATTATCATAAAATTTGTGTTAATGCATACAATTAAAAATTACAGCTTGAGCATAAATGATGCACAATAAAAATATTTTGCTCACAAGTTATATTAATCTTAATTTTTCTTGTTTTTATTCACATATGTTTAATTTCAATTTAATTTCATACAGACATGTTTGTCTAGAATAAAATCTATAAAACCTATAAACATATCTATACATAAAAGAGATTTCAAAATTAATGACTTATGAAAATATGAAATGTATGGCTTCATATAACAAAAATGAAAGGGAAATACACTGCAAAAAATGCTTTTCTTTCTTAGATTCTTTTGTTTCCAGCCAAAATATCTAATTCTAATTCTTAAATCAAGAAGGATTTTCTAGACAAGTAAAAATTCTTGTCTTGTTTTCAGAAAAACAAGTCAAAATTAAGTGAGTTTTTGCTCGAAACAAGCAAAAAAAATCTGCCAATGGAGTAAGCAAAATAATCTTTCTTTTCTGTTTGAAATAAGATTATTTCGCTTACTCCATTGGCAGATTATTTTGCTTGTTCTAAGCAAAAACTCACTTAATTTTGACTTGTTTTTTGTCTAGAAAATCCTTCTTGATTTAAGAATTTTTAAATATTTTGGCTGGAAACAAGACAAAAAATCTATTTTGCTTTGCATTTTTTGCAGGGGACATAGAAATGGCAACTAAAGGGACATAGGGGACAAAAGTTGAAGAAACACCCAATTTGTAAACTTACTGTGAGGTTATTAGGAAAGAAAATGCTTAAGGATGTTAATGATGCAGTAACATCTGAATTACTACAATTACTGTATACAAAGTCACACAACACTTATTCAGCTAATTTATACATCTAACAAAGAGTTTGATATACATTTTTAATCTTTAAAATTTACCATTTATTTTAATATTGTGTCTGACCTAGCCATTATAAACATTGTAAATCCTACTTTGCATGAATGCTAACAATAATGATGACAGTGATGTCAGTGCTCTGCTGATGATAAGGCAAATTAGTAATACAAATTTAACCTTAGATTGATTACAATATTTACCTCCATTTTTAGGAGCACACTCTGCAGTGTCATGGCCCAATTAACTGAGGAGATACAGCCAACATTTGAGACCCTATTAAAATCCAAAGCTGTGTCTGAAGACACTAATGTCAAGTTCAGCTGTGTGGTCTCAGGTATCCCATTAAAGCAAGTGAATCCATTGTGGAACAAGTTGTCCAAACTTCCTGTTCCCCAGTCTTTAATTTTAACCGTCACATTTGCAGGCCACCCAGTCCCTGAGGTGACGTGGTACAAAGATGATGTACAGCTGGACAGATACTGCGGCCTTCCCAAATATGAAATTTCACGTGATGACAAGACACACACACTCCAAATATACAAGTATGCTGTTTTCTGAGAAACTTTTTTCTTGTTTTGAATATTGTTGTGAACATTTAACTGTGTGTATTTCTATCTTAGCTGTACTCTGGAGGATGCTGCAATTTACCAAGCATCAGCACAGAACAGTCGAGGCATTGTGTCATGTTCAGGGGTGTTGGAGGTGGGAACAATGAGTGAGTACAAGATTCATCAAAATTACTTTGCAAAGCTTAAACTGCAAAACGAGAACCGACGTCGTGAGCAGGAGGAGCCCCGCAATGCAGGCAAAGAGAATGTCAGGGTGAGCAGTCCTGAAAGAGCCCAAAGGAAACGCAGGTCCCTCATGGAGACCAGAACGGCTGGCAGTCCTTCTGAGGAGAATGAAATGGAGGTGGATGCTCTCAGTCCAACACCTCCAGTTCAAGCGTCAGCAGCAGCATCTGTTCATGAGATCTCAAACTGTGAAATGATCACAAACAGAGACAAAGATGGCCAGGGGCTAACGTATATCCATGATACCGTGAATAATGCCTCCAGCATACAGACTATTGAGCATTACGTCAAGAAGAAGATCAAAATCTCAACAGAAGCAACAGAGGGAATTAAGGAAAACAGACAGACTGGAAGAAGGGAAGAGATAATGAATGAGAGTGGGGCTTCCACTGAGAAGATGGAGGTACAGAACACGGTCGATCAGATCACCTCCGTGACTGATATGATAACAAAATGGACATAACAGACAGACAAATAAGTGAAAAACAATCAGTGAAAGTGAACAAAAGTGCCTCAAAAGAATCAAAGAGAGCTCAGGGTGCTCAGATTGCCCCAGTGTCTGAATCTAGAAACAAAATGGACATAACAGACACAAGAAAAAGTGAAAAAACTGCAGCACACAGGAACAAAAGTGTCTCGGAAGAATCAAAAAGAGCTCAGGGTGCTCAGATCACATCAGCAACAGAATCTAAAAACAAAATGGACATAACAGACACAAAAGCAACTGAAAAGCAGTCAGAGAGAGTGAAGAAAATGGTCTCAGAAAAACTAAAGGGAGCTCAGGGTGTTCAGATCACCTCAGTGACTGAATCAAGAATTAAAATGGACATAACCACAAATAAGAATCAAAAATGGTCAGTGAAAGCAAACAAAAGTCCTTCAGAAGAATCAAAGAGAGCTAAGGGTGCTCATATTGCCTCAGAAACTGAATCAAGAAACAAAATCGGCATAACAGTCACAAAAACGAATGAAAAACAGCCAGTAAAAGTAAACAAAAGTGCCTCAGAAGAATCGAAGAGAGCTCACCATGCCTCAGCGACTGAATCTAGAAACAATATGGACATAACAGTCACAAAAACGAATGAAAAACAGTCCGAGAAATTGAACAAATGTGTCTCAGAAGAATCAAAGAGTGCTCGGTGTGCTCAGATTGCCTCAGTGACTGAATCAAGTAACAAAATGGACATAATAGACACAAAAATGAATGAAAATCAGTCAGAGAAAGTCAATAAAAGTGTCTTGGAAGAATCAAAAAGAGCTCAGGGTGTTCAGATCGCCTCAGTGACTGAATCAAGCAACAAAGTGGACATAACAGACACAAAAACAAGTGAAAAACAGTCAGAGAAAGTGCACAAAAGTGTCTCAGAGGAATCAAAGAGAGCTCAAGGTGCTCAGATCACTTTAGTGACTGAGTCAAGAATCAAAGTGGACATAACAGACACAAAAAAGAATGATAAGCAGTCAGAGTCAATGAGAGTTCAAAAGCCCATTACAACCCAGAAACAACTGCCACTGAAGTTTTCCATGACAACCCAGATGACCAAGGTGGTTGAGAACACAAAGCTAACTAAATCATCTGACAAAGGGACATCAATCCTCCAACCTCAAGCTCTAGATACTATCCAGAACTGTGATCCAAGTGTTATAGACAACAAGCTCATGGATTTTGATGACCACAGGAATAAAACTCCAGTAGGTGCATGTGTGAGGATCTTTCCTCATTCCTGTGGTGGGACTGACGTCAATGTGGACACAGGGGAGAGGAATGCGTCTGCATGCTCTCTTAGGAGCTTGGTGAGTGTTTCCTCATGCTCTGGCCGTGACCTCATGCGAGTGTAATGTTCCCGGTGGTAGTGAGACCAGTAACCCCCCCTAAGTCACAATCATAAACTATAAATAAAGCCGCAAGCATGACTTTGATGATGTGACAAGACCCATCTTATATGACACACAAATACGGAAAACATTCCCATTACGCACATTGCGGCTCCAGGGCACATTGAAGTATTATAGAGATCCTGAGATCCATCAAATATGTTTGCTGTCCCTAATCACCTGTTGCTACATGATGTTCAAAAGTAGATACAAAATATAACTTTACTATGCAAGCCGTAAGTGCTGTAGACAGACCAGCTGCTCTCCTTTTAATATCTCACATTCCCCTCTGATCTCATAAAGCCTTAAAATACTCTCTACATATGGGCAGTGCAACAGCTTCCCCAAGGCAATAGATGCAAAATAAGAAACAAAGATAGTCCTATTCAACTGGAAACAGGTGGCTTTTCTTTCTAACTTATAATCATGTAATTAGGGAATTCACATTATCTAATGTGGGGTCTGTCAAATAAAGTAATGTTGAATCCACTTATTTTCTCTCATTTTTCTCTTATCGCAGCTAAATGAGAGTTAATCAAGTGATCATATTACAGAGGTTCAGCTAATCTGTTGATTTTAGATTTATGACTGAAGTGCTAATTGGCAGAATATCCCTGCAGATTTACAGTGGTTAGGGATCTGGCATTAGTACAGTGCAGCTGAGCTGAAGCAGTATATCTGTCTTAAATATGTGTATAAGTATTATCTTCTCATAAAGGAACTGTCTGGATCTCTTGTGTGTGTGTGTGTGTGTGTGTGTGTGTGTGTGTGTGTGTTTATATATATATATATATATATATATGTGACCCTGGACCACAAAACCAGTCTTAAGTCGCTGGGGTATATTTGTAGCAATAGACAACAATACATTGTATGGGTTTTCTCGATATTTAGCGATTTTCTCGATATTTAGATTTTTTGGCACCCTCAGATTCTAGATTTTCAAATAGTTGTACCTCAGACAAATATTGTCCTATCCTAACAAACCATACATCAATGGAAAGCTTATTTGCTCAGCTTTCAGCTTATGTATAAATCTCAATTTCAAAAAGTTGACCCTTAAGACTGGTTTTGTGGTTAACACATTTTAACTGTTAACAGGTCAATGAGTGATATATATTAAAGACATTATTCACCCAAATGATGAAAATTCTGTTCTGTTCTTTTACTGGCTCTCATTTTGTTCCAAAGCTCTAGAACTTTTAGAACTTTCTTTTGTTTGTGGAACACAAAAGATCTTTTGAAAAAAGTTTACACTACATTTCAAACATACTTTTATTCAGAAAAGATGTAATAAATAGTTCAGAAGTGACAGTAATTTTTACATTGTTACAAGAATACGAATACATTTTGAAAGAGTAAAAAACAGTTGGTTTTAAACTGTAGAAATATTTCACAATTTTACTGTTTATACTGTATTTTGAACACTGACTGTACAATGACAGTCAGTGAGGTCCAATGTTGTTTTGGATCCAATGACTTTCATTACATGGAAAAATAGAAACATTCTTCAAAATATCTTCTTTTGTGTTCTGGGTTTGGAACAAATTTGGTTGAACTATCCCTATAAAGCTTCTGAAAATTCTATGATTTCAGTCTGCAGGAGAAACTCACACTCGACCCACAGAGCCACCAATTTGTGGAGACGTTCCTCCTTTTCAGAAGGAAGCGCCCATGGATTTAAAGCAGCAACCCTCGTTGATGCATGAGGTCACTGTGAGTGTTACGGAAACACTCAGTTCCTGCCACCTTGCATCACAGGGAAAGAAGCTGAGAACAGGTGATCAGTCTGTCGCATCAACAAAGAGCAGTACACTTGTCACTGAGCCTCAAAACACTCAGCCGAGTGAGAAAATCTCCTCAGGTCATATTTCACACATGCTTCAAGACGGCCAAGTCACTACAGCTATGAGTTCCTCATTAGGAGATGACACATTAACTAACATGTGTGAGAAGGATAGCAAAGCTGAAAAACAACTCATCAAAGAGTCTGATAAACTAAAAGGTGAAACAAAACTTGCATCCGTTTCTAAAAAAAGTCAACGGCAAACTCATCAAACCATTCCACAAATCAAGACATTGTCACAGAATGTGTACAATTTCGCACGACAAACTCAGATGTGATGCAACCACAGACCATGAATGACTCATCAATCTCTAATGTTCAAATGAAAGATAAAAGGCCCAAGAGTGTCAGAGCACTTCTCTTGAAGCTACAGACTATGTTGCTAAAATGGACATACAGGCACAGTCTAAATCTGAACTAACTAAATCAACTCATCACGAAATGCAGAGTTACTCTGCAAAAAAAGGCAATGATCATTCTGGCCCCTCTGCATTCCTCTCTCAAAATTCAAAGCTTTTACCCACAGAATTTACCATTCCTAAAATATATATAACAGATGTGGACAGCACATCTCAAAATAGTACAGAAACAGAACACACTGTAGATAATGTTGAAATCAGAACTGAGATGAATACAGTAACCTCTAACTTGACAAATAGCAACACAAAAATGCAAGTAAGTAATATATCTGAATGCACAGACACCTCGAACAAAACCACAGCTGTTTTGGAATCTGAAGGTCTGCGAGATGAAAAGCTTGATCTTTCCCTGCATTCACAACCCTCTGAAGTCAACAAGCCTGATCAACAGGCACGAACTCAAGAAAAACTGATTCAAGGACCTGAATCAAGTCATTGTGTCACTGACTTTGTTGCATCAGACTTAATTAGATTGAAAGATGTCACTATGCAACGTCACTCTGCTGACAAAAGCATAAAGACCAATGAAGCTGACTTAGCTGAAATTAGTCATCTTACAGAAACAGATCCTAATCTGAAAACTGATTTGGACTTCATAAAACAATTGAAGTTGGCTGCATTAGACCTTGAGAGTTCAAATCTAAGTACTATAGCCAAGATAAATGCTGCACCACATATAAATATGAAAGACAATGTTAAATGTGCTGAGGAAGTAATTTCTGCAGTGACAGAGCTCACTAACTGTAAGGTAACAATTCCATCGAAGACTACACGCCAGGTCTTCAACTCTACTGCTGTCCACAGTGAGCTTGCCACCAAGACCGATCAAAAGACTACATTACCCAGGACTAAAACAGAGAAGAGTGAAACAGGAATGACCGTATGTCTTGAAGAAGCAAACAGAGATTCTTATCAGGGGGATAAATTATCTTTGAAGACACAACCTGTATCTCCGTTACAATCAGTTAGTAACTCACCATCGAAGACATCATTGGAAACACACTCCCCTCGTCTCACCCGGAGGACTGTCCAGGCTGACCTCCCCAAACCTGCAGGAAATGAGAATGTTCAGCCCAAATCAACAGAGAAAGACAAAGAAAACCAATTCAAAGGTAAAGATGGCAAGGAATGGACACTGAACACACAATTCCAGCAGTTACAGTATTTTTAATTAATAGTGTATAGACAAGTGGTTCACAATTGACAGAAAAGCTGCTTTTCCAGCAAAGCTATTGCATTTTATGCAATCCCTAGGAATCACACTTATGGCCTTCGGTGTTGCTACTAGTACCCTCTGTTCCCACTGTGCATCTCACCATTATGACTCTTTGTTTCCCCCTTGATCTTCTTTTCTCTCTCCCTCCCTTTCAACTATCTGCAGTCCCACAGGTTATCCGTAAAATCAGACCAGAGGTGTTTGATGCCTCTGGACATCTGAAACTCTGGTGTCAGTTTTTCAACATAGTAAGTGACTCAACAATAAAATGGTACAAGGATGAAGTGGAAATTGCTGAGATAAAGAGAAGGTACACACTCCTTTAAGTTTTACTGACCTCTAAGTGGTATTCAGTGCCCGATATATATTATACTGCGAAATAATACAAAAACACGTCTTAGAACACAACAACAGCGTGTGTGTCGTGATTCACAAACACGACTCTGTGAATCAAAAACATACAGCGATATAGTCTGATTTACACCAACTAATGACTCTTATAAGCTTTGTATTACGAGCTTTGCTCTTTGTATTAAATCAAACACATACAGCGCATAATTTGCAGTCCAGTTCACGAACAAATGGCCTTAAAGGGATAGTTCACCCAAAAATGAAAATTCTGTCATCATTTACTCACCCTCAAGTAGTTCCAAACCTGTATGGATGTCTTTGTTCTGCCGAACACAAAGGAAGATATTTTGAAGAAAGTTTGTAACCAGGCTGTTTTGGGGCACCATTGACTTCCATAGTAGGAAAAAAATATACTATGGAAGTCAATGGTGCCCCAGAACTGCTCTGTTTCCCACATTCTTCAGAATATCTTCCTTTGTGTTCAGAAGAACAAAGAAATTCATACAGGTTTGGAACTACTTGAGGGTGAGTAAATGATGACAGAATTTTCGTTTTTGGGTGAACTATCCCTTTAAGACTCGGCTTTTTAAATTAATTGTTCAGAAGGGAAAATCATGAATTTTTATTTGTGCATCGTCACGTCTCAGCTCCTCTTCATTAAGCAGTGTTGCCAACTAATTTTCAGGGAAAGTTGCTAAAGGAAGGTCGATTTGTTGTAAAAAGTTGCTAAATGACGTTGTGATGTCATTGCGCGATGACGTCATTATGTAATCACGACGCAAAATTGTCACTAAATCAAATCTCAGCAAAAAGTATATTTCATTTATGTTAATTTAGATTTGTTCGTAGACATCCATCTACATCCATGAAATAAACACGATAAAACTAGTAAACAGGTAAAACTACACATTCTGAGCAATTATACTTTTAAGCAGTGTAGTTAGTATGCTACAAAAGTACAAAAGTAGCATACTAGCTAATGAAAAGTGTAAAAAATAGGGCACAATCTATGAAGGAATTTTCCGTATTGATTTTTAAAAAAAAAATTTTTACCTTCATTTTAAATTACGCATCTTATTTTGTGTTTTCGGGTTACAGGGTTACAACAGATAATGGATAACGGATAGTATCCTGGAAAATTACTATATAATACCTTTTCCATTTTTCTAGATATTTTTCTTACAGTGTACTAACTGATCAACAATCGCAGGTACAAGCTACTAACAAGGTTATCATAAATGAATTATCATTAAATTATTATTAAATTGAACAATTGCAAATTGCAGCTAACTTAATTCATGTGATGTGTACTGCTAAGCATCTTCGGTTTCCTCTTTTTGTGTAATTTAAATTGTAAATGTGTGCCTATGTGTTGTTTGAGTCACTTATCAAAAGTTGCTAAAAGTTGCCAAATAAATGTTAAAAGTAGCTAAATTTGTTGGTGCTTTTGGAAGAAAAAGTTGCTAGGGTAGTCTGAAAAGTTTCTGAATTTAGCAACAAATTTGCTAAGTTGGCAACACTGTCATTAAGATGTAATAAGAAAAGAAAACGAGGCACCATAGTATAACGTAACCACTTTGGATCTGACCAATCCCTCGCTGAATAAATCACTAAATCCTTCAGGTCAACTCAATATGACTCACAATACTAAACTGCATCATATCATTGCGTTCAGTGTTACATGCAGTCTCGAAATGAAGTAGGCTAAGTTTTTTTTTTTCTTTTTAATATTTGTGAAACTTTGTATGTAATGTTTGAAACTTTGTAAAAGTATCGCTACTGAATGATGGTTTATGACGACTAAGGTTGTTCATATGACAAGCATGCAATATTAGGCCTATTATGTCCATTATTATGAGCTGAGCATACCTGCTGATGGTATTTTGTTTTGTTGTCTTTTCTAGTGCAGGAGATGAGGCTCAAGTGTGCTTGGCTATTATACAGATGTCCAAAAGAGACTGTGGTGTTTACAGATGCACCATTACCAATGAATATGGCAAAGATTCCACAGAGTATCTTCTTAGCGCAGAGTGTAAATCCCCCCGCCCCCCACTCCCCCTGTTTTCCATGTTATCTTTCTAATATGTTCCTTTGTGTGAATTGCCCATATGTTATAATTCTCAAACAATTTGTTCTAGAGAATTTGTTGTGACAGAGTTTTGTGTTGTCTCTTGCATCTGTTGACAGTTCTGTCCAATATGTTCCTGCGTGAGGAGCTCCAGGAAGGTAAAAAATAGCAGCTGTATAGTGCTTTCAGTCTTTTGTTTACCCCTCAGTACATGTAAATCTCTGTGTCTTTTACAATTTCTCTCTCTCTCTTATATGTAGTTGGGGAGGAGATTGAGATGACTCCTCTGATCTTCAGTAAAGGTCTTGCTGATGCAGGCTGCTGGGGCTCAAAGTTCTACGGCCGGGTCACAACAGAAGAAGCTCAGGTCGGACTGGGATGTGAGCACAAAACCAGACGGCTGAAAGTGATCTACGGATTAGATCCTGTGTTTGAGTCTGGCAGCTCATGTTTTATGAAAATGCGAAGCCCTATTGCATATAAGAGCAGAGAGGAGACTGTCTTGGCTGAAAGGAATCTTCAAATCACAAAACAGGTGACAGATGTTTTAAGTTCTTGAAATGTCCAGATAAATTTAACATTTAACAAAGATAAGTTTGATAATTTATCCCTCACAATTTGATAGGACTGCAGAATTCAGAATATGGCTAGAGAGTACTTCAAGATCTTTGCTACAGAGACAAGAGTGACAGAGAGCTTTGGTGCAGCACTGGAGTAAGTGAGATTTTTTCTCCTTAGCTCTGTGCAAAGCACAATATTTTATTGTAGTTTCATATCAAGGTCAAAGAGCATATTAGAATCCTAGCTGATCCCACATGTGTCGTCACTGTGACTGTGTATATTTTCAGGGTAAATCCGCTATACTTCATGTACTTGCCAGCGAGCAGTATTCCTTATGCAACAGTGGAGGCAGAGCTTAAGGGTGTCTATTTGCGGTATTGTGGACTGGATCGCACCGGGTCACTGGTATTGAATGAGAAGTTAGAAGTGGCACAAAAGTGTTCTTGTCTCCAGCACTGGATCTACCAGTGGACCAATGGAAATGTGCTGTTCTCCAGACTTGAGGGTAAATTAAAAATAAATATATCCAAAACAAATTCAAATCATATATTGTGCATGTATTTGCACTATTTTTAGTTCAAATGATGACTCTGATTAATTTTTTTTTCTTTGATGTTGCAGGAGTTGATACAATACTGACAAATATCGGAATAGCAGTCAGGTCAAAGGGGTGGGTACCAGTTAGTACTTTTAAAACAATTCAACAATTCAGGCTTTTTGATGGTGATATTCATTCTATTGCATCACACACATGGGAATTACACTCCTTTTAAAAAAAATTGAGGTCAGTATGATTTATTTTAAAGAAAAATGACTTAACAAATGCTGTTCTTTTGATTGTTCTATTTATTAAATCATCCTGAAAAATGTTTCCATAAATATATTAAGCAACAAAACTGTTGTCAACTGTAATAATAATATGAAATGTTTCTTAAACACAGTCAGGTCATTATAATGATTACTGAAGGATCACATGACACTGAAGTCTGCTGAAAATTCAGCTTTGCCATCACAAGAATAAATTACATTTTAAAATATATTTAAAAAGTTAAAATGTTAAAAAAGTTAAAGGTTAATATTATTTCACAGTATTGCTGTTTTTATGGTAATCTTGCCTTGGTGAGCATAAAGAGACTTTTTTCATAAGAGGCCAAACCCGAACAGAATGGTATTGTATGTTAATTAATTGGTTTAAACATAAAAAAAAATGAAGTGATGCAATATTAATATGTAAATTCATGATGCATTCATGATGTTATTTTTCTAATGCAGGTATCAGGGGTTTCCTTGTGAGGCTAATCCAAAGGTTTTCGAGCAGTTTCAGATTCAGCATCAGTGTAATTACTTCTGTGGTCTCTTAAACCTCAAACCTCTCAAAGCCCCAGAAACACTTCAGACTTCAACCAGACCCAAGGGCTCAAGCAGCCCGCTACTACAACGAAAAACAGCACCCAGCTCCTCCAGTCCCCAGACCCCACGCAAGGCCACAAAGAGCCCCAAAGTATCCCGCAAGCTTAACCCACAGACATCCACCTAACTCAAAATAAAGTAGGCCATATATATAGGGAAAACTAAAGGAAAAAGAGAGGCCTGTCTATTATTGAATCGGAACGTCGATCACTGTTCTGCATGCAGCTGCACTTACTACCGGAATGTAAGTAAGAACAACATTCTTTTGATAAATGCAACATTTTAAATGAGATATGTAAATCCAGAACCTAATCTTCTGTTGCAGTGCTCTTTACAGAATTCGTTCTTTAATCCTTAGAGGTTTTTGAAAGGGCATTGTAAAAACGTGTGTGATAATGTCAAGTGCAGCTGTAGCACTACAAACTTTATATTACCTCTTTGTTTATTTCTGAAGGAAGTACGGTGCTGTTGGATGATTAGCTGTTTGTAAATAGTAATTAAAAATATGAATTTAGTTAATTATAAATGAGTGTTATTGTGTGAGAGCATATTATTTCCATTTGATTGTGGATTAACATGCATAATGCATATCTGGAAAATGTAATTTAAATTATAATATTTAATTTTTCAGAAACACTGCAAGCTGTTGAACACTGTCCATTAAAATGTTACATATTCTCAAATAGTTTGTTCCTCAGAAGACATTTATTTGGGTTTTGCTCAACAAGAGGGGGACAAAAATGAGAGACTATTTATGGCTGACCTGAGCTTGATATGAGAGGCATAATGGAAACACAGAAACTGATGATAACAGTATTTAAATAATGACATGACTTAAATGTTGAGTTGACATTTGAAATTTTAATTACATCTGTTGTGTCTTTCAATCGTATCTCAGATATCTCACATTGCATTACTGGATGAACTAACATGCAGGTGATCAGTCTATAAATTTGCCTTTGGTTTAGATGAAAAGGAAAAGGAAGCCATCCAAAGGGTACATAGTGTGGAATTACAAATTTATAAAATGATAAATCTAGGTTCCAATGTAATAGTATATAAACTGAAACATTGTGTTTAAATGTTTAACTTAGATTCGTAATTATCTTCTTCCTGACTCAATGTATATTCAAAGAGGCCCCTGGCCCAGACGTGGATTCATTAGGTTGATTGGATTAGTGTCTATGCATTTGATTATGTTGAATCAATGTATATTCAAAGAATCCCTGGCCCAGACGTGGATTCGTTAGGTTGATTGAATTAGTATGTCCCTCATGTGCTTGCTTTGTTTAAATTTGGCTCCACCTCCAATAATCCCTCCTCCAAAAATGCCTATAAAATAATCTTGTAAAGTTACTTATAGTTGGACTTGGATGACTGCAGCGACACACAGAGAGTTCTCAATAAAGAGGAACTTCTGCTTGAAAGATATCCCAACGTCTCCTGGTCTCTGCTTCGACGAGAAAAAAGTTCTTAACAGATGGTGCCGTGACCCGGATAGAGCTCCTCACCTGAATCCAGATTGAAACTTCAAGCTCAAGATCTGATTTCGTTCCAGTCTGAATCTTTCTGTACAACCAAGAGTTTGGTGAGTGTCACTCTAATCCAAAAGAACCTAAGACCAGTACAATTTTGTATCCTCTGCGCCATCAGAGAAGAGTTAACAGACAGCTGTAGGTTGGTTTAACTAAGTTTATCCTCTAAAGTTTTTCTTTTAGAGATGAAAGTTATCCTCTGTCTCAGGCAGGGAAGATTTTAGCATTTCGTGCTAATAAGTTTGGTTTATCCTCTGTTCTTGTAGGCAGGGAAGATTAGCGTAAAGTGCTAGTAATTTGTGTTTATCCTCTGTTTTGCCAGGGAAGGTTAACACTAGTTGATCTGTGTTAACAAGTGTACTCTCTGTTGATCAGAGAAGTTTTAGTGTTTTGATTGTGTGGTAACAAAGAAACTCACAAAATGTTTAGAAAGAATGCTAGACTGATCCCCACAACTGAAAAAGGTGGTCTTGCGACTCCTTTGTGGTCAGATAGTGAATTCAAAACGCTGTTAGGGGAACAAATGGACCTAATAGTCACTGAAAAAGTTAGACAAGAACTAACTCAGAAATATGAGATTCATCCAGACGAG